>JAKCPI010031050.1:0-184328 GCA_023213315.1 Euborellia annulipes
CATGTGTGTATAGTGGCCGGTAGGGAGGCATGCACGAAAAAGTTTAGCGGCTTGAATAACTCCTCTGTCTTAAGAGGTATAATTATGTGGAATATATTTTTAAAGTACATAATACCCCCCTATTCACGGATGTATTTTTCATTTCTACATATTGTTTTTCGGTTGACTATTTCCTCCTTATTTTATCCACGATCAATTTCATAATTTTGTCTTTCATTTAGCCTTAAATATTTATTTGACGATAATCCCTGTTCTATCTATTTTTATATAAATTAATTCATATGTGCAATTTATTCTAAAAACCCCAAGACTGAAGAAACGAGACCCTAATGAAATAGCTGTCTTTGCAACAAGAGGCCAGTTTCAATTATACATCAATTAAATAATAATATTAGAAGAACGTTTATGCAAATTATAACATTAAGAATATTTTAAAATCATTCACTATTATACTAAAAAAAGAATATACATATTTGAATGAGTGAGTTAAGACAGAGAGAGAGAGAAATTTTACAATCAATCATTTGACGTGAATGAATTAAGTAAGATTTGATGAATGGAGAAGGGGCGACTGCAAGAGAAAGAGAGAGAAATAGGGACCGGTTGGTTTGGCCAGTGACTATCCCCCTTCTTCTTCTATTGCACTTGGACCCGACTGTCCGGCTATTAGTTGTATCGGCTACTGGTTTTAAGTCCTAACTCAGAACAGAGGGCCTGGACCGGAATACTAACGAACCCACCAACTGGAGCAAGCAGCCTCCTCACCCTCCTCCTCCGCTTTGGAATTATCTCCGAATTCGACTCCCAGGGCCTTTATTTAATTACTCGCCATCTTTTCCATTAATCACCTCAATAAAATAATCCATTCTACCTGGATGTTTTTTTTTTTTTAGGTGGGGCTCTCTTATCTCTCTTAAGGAAAATATATAAAAATAATAACCAATATTTAAATAAACAACCAAGAATACTTTTCATATTAATAAACAATACAAAATGCAGTTGTACAGTATAAGAAAAAAAATCTAGTGTGTGACTGGTCTCACAGCACACAACTTTCTCTTAGCTTCGGTAAATGAAAGTTGTGTTCTGTGCTTGTCACACCTGATTTTTGTGTCTTTTTTTTAATAAACACTCACACTTTTTTCCATTCACACTCACATTCACACATCCATACACACAGTCTTTTCGCAACTTAGGCCATTTAAGACTTTAAACGATCTGACTGCCTGGGATCCGAACCCTCGACCCTTGGTATACAAGGCAGACGCGCTACCAACTACGTCAAGCCCGAGGGCTCGATATATATTTAATTTACGACAGCAGAGCATACATAGAATTAAAGATGTAAAATTTATAAACATAGAAAAATATTTATATATTGTTACTATGGCAACCATTCTTATCTTTCCTATGAAGTACAATAGTAAAGTGTGCTTCAAACAATTTTGAGGGCAAAATAAGAATATATATTTTAAAGAGCTACCAAAAAATATTTGATTTTTGAATTTTAATCAAAGTCGGGCTCCTTAGGGCTCAGGTGAAATCGGAAAAAATTGGATTAAAAAAAAAATTTAACCAAAATTTGTCTTTGAGAAGGGCTCAAGTATATCCGGTATTTTTGGGGAGGATTTTTAAGAATGAGTTCAGGCTCTCTCGAAAAAATTTCTATATACGATCCTGGATCCATCCAAAAAATGTGAAGACATTTTTGCTTTATTTGAATGAATAAAAAAGTGTATAAATAATGTATCATTCAATATCTTTTAATTCATTAGTTTTCACTACTTTGGCCATTATAAAAATAAATATATTGTGTGAATAATTATAATGTTTTTAGTGAGATTAAATATCCCCCCCCCCCCCCCAGAAATTATCTCTTATACGTATTAATATTTTTGAAGAGATTTAGGTAACAATTTCGTAAAACATCTTATTTTTATATGACACTATTTATTTATTTATTTGTAGTGATAGAATACAAATGGTTTTTAAAAGGGTTGATAACTCGTTAAAAACAAAAAAGGACATAACATTAAGAAAGTATATATCGCATGTTTAGCCAATACCCACATTCTTCAATAATAATAATTTTTTTGCCTGTTTGTTAAATTTAAATGTGTTTTATTTATTTATTTTTTTCTTCAAAAACTTGTCATTTCAACTACCTCTTGTGTTCCAATTAATTTGACACTTTAGCGTGTTTATTTTTAACTTACTTTCAAATCGGGATTTTATGAAGATAGAAGAAATAGCGGGAAGTTAAAAAACATTATTATAAAAAATAAATAAATAAATAATCAACCCTTCTTTTTATAATTAGCTTTTTGTTATGAACGACAATTTTTTTTTTTTTTTTACTTTTTTATTAAGTACGTTCCATTTTTATGAATTCATTGGAACAGATGGCCATCAAATGGAATTAATTATGAAAGTGGCCATTTTAAAAGAGGTTTGGACAGAAAGTTGTCCAATAAATAGTAATAAAAAACTATTTTATTGAGAGCTTGTACTTAACAAATTCATATTTAAAAAGATCCAGAAATAAAAAAAAAAAAAAAAAAACTTTAATATAAATTCTAAAAGAGTGAGAGGAGGAATTTCTGTTTTTTTTTTTTTTTTTTTTTTTTAATAAAATGAAAAAAAAAATGAAGAATTTTTATTGAACTAAATACCAAAAATTAATTTAATTTAACTAACTTGATCATTCTTTTTTTTTTTTCTAACTTGATATTAATTCTCCTTTTTTCCAATGTTTATTTAATGGAATTCTTTTTAAATAAATGATTTATTATTAATTCTTTTTTTTAATAAATACGATACAGTCTATAGCCCTTTGATCCTAGGCAAATTATTTACCTCTCATTCATAAGGAATGTATTACCATAATTTTGGTATTGTTTAATTAAATGATTAAAATATCTAAACATTTTAATAGACTACACGTTGTCTTTCAATTGCTTTGATCAAGTTAGATAATTTTGATTAAAAATTAAATTTATTAATTTGGAATTCGAAAGTTCTTTCCTTTAATCAATCGATTATTTATCAAATTTAACATAAATTCCAATATTTACTTGCTTATTAAAGAATCATGTTAAACTAAAAATTGTTAATTATATTTAACTCGTATTTTGATAAAAATTTTTTTTTTTTTTAGACTTAACACTGATTGCAGAAATTAATTGCTTTATGCTAGAAAAGAGGCAACGAAATTAATCAATTTTCCTATATATATATTTTTTTAACCCTTTTCGGCTACAGAGGCGCTAGGTAATATTAATTTATTTAAATAATTTTAAATACAATAGTACCGATGGCTACAGGGGGGCGTTCCACACACTGATTGCTTGGGGTCACCAAACCCGAGCTTTCGCCGCGCTTGGCATTGCTTAACTGCTACGATTGTGGGGACTGTTGCTCTTCTCCGTTGCCAGGCCCCCGGTATATTTCTGACCTCAGAACACCAAATGTTTAATTATCTTTCCAAAATCTAAAATAAAGTTCGTGATTTGTTACTGGTAGGTAGGCAACCCAAATAACTAACTAAACTAATGGATTGCCTATTTGCTAATTCGTATATTGAAAGTGAGGCATATCGATTAACTTTTCCTTTCGCTCTATCATTTTACCTTATAGTCTCGTCCCTTTTACTAGGGCCAGTATATTCTTTTGGATAGACTTTTGATATTTCCTCAGGCTTTATGTCAGCCCTTTCGAAAATTTCTCTTCTTTGACGGTTTATTTGTGTGTTGGTTACAATGTTTAAATGCACTTGGTCTCTCTAAACTTTATGGTTGTTTCTCTCACCGATAGGGTAGATCGGATACTTTTGACTGATACAGATAGTATATTGACAGTAGCGTATCCAGGTGGGGACGAAGGGGGCCGCTCGCCCCCCCCCCCCCCCCCGCCCAGGCGCATCAATCTTTTGGCGTCCCTCGCGCCTCCGGATTTTCGGCTTTTTCCCCAAAATTTCCGAATATTTTTTTTGAAATTTCATAATAAAATCATTTTATATCACAAATCCGGAGAACAATTACAAAAAAAAGATCAAACGAAATTCGTATACTAAAAAAAAAAAAGTTCGAACGAAAAACGGCGTCCCAGTTGAACTTCGCCCCCTCCGCCCTCAAAGGCTAGTTACGCCGCTGTATATTGATATCTTCCTTTCATATTCCAGTTGATATCAGGCCGTGGGACTGACCGGTTTATTCTTTTCCAAAATTATATTTACACTGAATATACAGTATATTAAAACCAACCCAGCTACGCAGGAAATAAAAACAAATTTTGTTTGAATAAAATTCAAGTTGTATTTTTTGAAATTCATTGGAAAAAAAAAAAAGTAAAAATTGAGATCGTTTTTCTCGTTTTATTTTTATTTCCATTCAGAGATATATCGCAATTAAACCAGATTTTCAAGATTGACACTCTTTCGTTATTTCGATAGTTCGATTAATAAAAAAAAAAAATAATAATAATAAAATGAAATAAAACGGAATGAAAAAGCAGCCGTCACCTGTTTAAAAGAAGACCAAGAGTGAGGGGAGGGGGAGGGAGAAAGAGAGAACCAGCTCCTCTTCTTCTGTCGATGCTTGGTTGCTCTTTCCCAAAGGAACATTTCAACATCAAGTCTGCATCAAACAACAACAAAACAGCCCGGATTGTAATCGAGCTTATAAAAATACCTAAATCGTTGCCTTTTTTTTATTGCCACCCAATCAGCCAGAGTCGCTTAATAAAATTAGATATTTAGTTGCATTCGAGTAGAAAATGCTAAATAAATGAATATTATTATGCATACATATATAGAATATAAATAAATTCTGGGGTGTGGTGTTCATTCAAACAAACATTCATCTTATTTTATATATTTATTTATTTTTTAAATTATTGAAGGGAATCTTAGTTACACACTTTTTTTTACTTTCCCTTACCTCTTTATATGTTAATATATATAGAGAGAAAGTATTGAATTCATGTCAAAAATTCGATGTCGAGATTTTGATGGATATACACGTTTTGAGGTCCTCCTGAGTCCAAAAAAAGTGGTTTTTGTAACATTGTCTGTCTGTATGACTGTGTTCAATTTTAAGCATAAAGGATTTAAGCTATGAGAAATTTTATATTTAAGTTAGGCACCCCCCCCCCTGGAGCGTGAAAATAAGCTTGTTAATGGGCATACATTTCTATATATATATTTTGTTATTGTATTGTGTTTGTTTGGATCTAGCCACCGAGGACTGGTCCCTCTAAGCGAGTCGTATATAAATTGATTGATTTATTTATTTGAAACAAAAGTCTTTCTATCTAAATCTAATATCACACTTTATTTTCATTAAAGGGGCTGAAGACATAGTTACGATTTTAGGCTTCTGAAAACTTGAAATGTTCATTTTATTTTAATTAATGTCATTTATACCGAATTTCATTATAAGAAGTCTAAGTATGCAGTGGTGGTCACAGGAATTTGTTAAGGGGGGGGACTAGAAATTTTTGGTGTAAGAGATGGAGAGAAGAGAAAGAAGTAATGTTTTATTATATTTTAGTTGCGAATTCAATTCACTATTTAATAATATATGATTAAAATCAAAATATGAATATTTTTTCTGTCCAAAGAGGATAGGATAGAGGGGCTGGACCCGGAGGAACCCTGGGACCATTAGAGTATGGATGTTTTTAGAATTTTAGTTCGGTTGTTGATGATTGCATCCGGAATAAGACCGAAATATCTCAGATATAATTTTTGAATTCCCTGGAAAAAATTTCGACTAATAATGATTTGGAAAATATTAGTTATGAGTTTTTTCTCTTTTTTTTTTTTTTTTTTTGTTTCTTAAGTATAGAATCTATTTGTTGCCCAGATTAATTTTTAAGGAGTTTTAAAATTTCCCCTGAAATATGCGAACGGAAACTCCTAACTGTTCACTGGCTGTAGTTTTTGGTTTGATCATTTTGACCAACCATACTCAATTTCCTGGTTTAGGTTAGTTAAAGGAGTCTTTGCAGAGATAGCGGATTATTTATCTAGTTAGAAAATAAAATTAATTAAATAGCTGCCACCAACCTATGTAAATGTTGTATGACCGTATGTTTTTTTTTTTTTTTTTTTGTAGAAACGAGGTCATTAAAAAAAAAAAAAAAAAAAAAAATAGCTTCCAAGGTTTTAGTTTTGTGTTTTTTTTTTAGGACTCTTCGGCATCTTAGGCCTTATAGACCTTTAACGATACTCAATTATTCCGATTGTGGGGGTCCAAGCACATTTATTTATACCAATTTCAAATGATTTAAATAAATATTCTTCTGACTGCCTGGGATCCAAATCAGAATGGGATGAATCAGTATTTACATATGTCACTATCTCTAACCTCTCAGCTTCTGGGGGGGGGGATCGTTTTGCGTTTTCGTTCATGAAATTCATGAATTATTATTCGTTTATATATTTGTAGTTGTAATGTAATTAGTCAATTTTATTATTTAATATGAATTTTTATTTAAAAGGAGGAAAAGAGAAATTCATTTGGGTATTGTGTTTGATATTAAAAAAAAAAAAAAAAAAAAAAAAAAACTTGAAAATAAGTAATTGAGAACCAGCATTATTTACTCTTTCAACTTATCGAGAAAAAAAAACTAGTGTAATTATTTTTCTTAATAAATTCAAATAGTAACCTTAATTTCTAAGGGCCAGGTAATTAATTTAATTTGAGAGTGTTTTTTATTCCTATTCTGAGGGTAAACTGACCAAAAGGGATCCTAATTACAATTGCCTTTCTAAAATGTATTATTAAAGAAACAAAATATACGGTTGGAATAAAAAATCAATTAGTTAAGAAAGAGATAAAAGGAAAAGGACAGAATATAAATGAAACAAAACTAGGAAAATAAATAAATTAGTAATCAGGTGTAAATAATTAAAAGATAAACATCTTAAATAAATCTATAAAATGAAAAAATATATTATATTTATTTTTAATTATAAATTTATCCCTGAAAAAACCTGTAATTTAGTTTACTGTAATTTATTTCCTTGAGTGGAATTTATATTTATTTACAAGATATTTTTGCTCTTTTTCCATTTTGTAAATTTGCTTTTATTTTTTTCAATTTTTCCGTAATATATTTTTAGTCTCATTTTTAATATTACTGAAAGGACAGACTTTCCCTAGGTGGGCCACTATAGATACCGTATACCAATATATGTATAATAATTTGAACAAAAGACTTTTTAGCAAATCCCTATTTGCTTTGCCTAATCTATTTATTCCGTCGACAACCGGTGTGTGTTATTTACCGGTGGACATTTAGCTTTGTGACAACCAGAGGCCACCGTCAAAGAGACAATGGACCAAATGGACAACCGGACAGTATACATGGTTAACGAGAATTTATCACAATTTACATTAAGCATAATTCAATTTAATTAAAATGAAAATATTTTTTTTTTTATTCTTTAATTACAATTTTTTTTTTTAGTTCAGATACAAAAAAAATTTTTTTTAAATATTATTATTTAAAATTTCTACCTGAATCTCTGTTTTTTACCCAATCTGCTTTCGTGTACGAAGTCACACACCTCAAACCCAGCCAGCCTATGGCCGTAGCCATCTACCGGTACTTTGTGAAGTTACATTATTTCTTTAACTCCTCGTTTCTAGCAATTGAACTAATCCTTATTTCTAGTTCCTTTTCATCCAATCTCTTCAATACTGGGGAGGATCTCCTAGCTTGAATAACTTTCTGTGCACCGATTAAAAGTTGATGACTAGGAGAAAAAATAAGAATTTTTAAATTTTAATTTTGGCGCGCGTCTCGAAAAGCCGATAGAACACGATTGACTACCGAGTTACTCGAGGCGGCAAGAGATGGCGTTAGTTTTTCCCATAGGAATACAAGGGATTTATTCCATTTCATTTTAAAGTTTTCAACTAATTAATTAAGGGTAGAAAATTAATTATTTTTTAACACAATGATTACCAATTTAATTATCTATAAGATATAGAGCGGATTTTTTAAAAATATCTTTTATTTAATGCGATTAATCTAAAAAAAAATTTTTATTTTTTCGAAAATCAAAAAAAGGGCTTCTATAAGTTGTAGATATTTTAAATAGCTTTAATTAAAAAAAAAAAAATTGAGGTCGATAGCTTCAAAATTGTGGCCGCTGGAAACTCCCAAAATTAGCACCCCGAGACGCGCACCTTATATCACTATGTGATAAATTTTTTTTCAATGAAAAATTAACAATTCCTCATTCTTATTATGCCAGGGATAAAGACCATGAGTTTCAAACCACCAATAAAAATATCTAAATAAATTATTTCACCATTGAGCAACTTAAAGACCTCTCTATTGACTTTCATTCATTTCTTGAGGTTTACAAATTATAATAATCTAAGGGAAATCAACCAAATTTCTGGTCGATCTCTTTTTTTCTTGATTGATCCAGCTCCCAATGTCTTCTTTGCTTTCTCAACCCATGAAAATAACTTAAAAAAAAAAAAAAAAAAAAATTATTAATTAGATTTTCACTTTGTTATTTATTATTATTCTCAGAGATAAATTACAACAACTTAAAAAATATATAACAAAACTCATTATTTTTAAATTGATTTATCATCACTAATATAAAATTTTTCACGATTAATTAATTAGTAAAATCAGGTGAAATCGAAATAAAGAGAGAGTTGACGAACCTGAATTAATAAGGAAATCAAAGTAAATTTTTTTTTTTTTTTTGTAAATTTTACAGGAATTAATAATTTTTTTCTAATTTATAACTCTATATATGGATTCCACTAAAATTTTTTTTTTTCCTATTTGACATGTTATATAATTATATCTGTCAAATAAAATTCCAGTTATGAAAATCAGGATACTTAAGGCTATATAAAAATAAATCAGTAGGATGTAACTAAATTGTATATAAAATATTATAATTATCAATATCTTAATAAATTTTATATGCTTTTTAATTGTCTATTTTTTTGGAATATCAATTATTAATCAAAATGATTTATTCTAGTGACTATTTAATTTTTTATCGGGAGAAATTTGATTTAAACGAATTTTAATGAATAGCGAATGAATATTTAAATATAAATACAATAAACCATTACAAAACTTAATAAAAAATTTAAATAATATAATTCATTTATAATTTTTATTCAAATAGCTATAACTTTAAGATTAAAAAATAAAGTTATTGTAGTTCATTTTAAATTGTTCCTCAAGAGATTTGAACTCGAGCTTTTTGGTTTTGTTCTTCATTTTCAACTCATTGTGCGCGTCTCGGGGTGCTAATTTTGGGAGATTCTAGCGGCTACTATTTTGAAGCTATCGACCTCAAATTTTTTTTAATTAAAGCTATATAAAATATCTACAAGTTATAGAAGCCCTTTTTTTGATTTTCGAAAAAATAAATTTTTTTTTTAGCATTAAATAAAAAATATTTTTAAAAAATCCGCTCTATAACTTGTAGGTAATTAAATTAGTAATCATTGTGTTAAAAAATAATTAATTTTTTACCGTTAATTAATTAGCTGGAATCTTTCAAATGAAATGGAATAAATCCCTTGTACCCCTATGGGAAAAATTAACGCCATCTCTTGCCGCCTAGAGTAACTCGGTAGTGAATCGTCTTCTAACTGCTTTTCGAGACGGGCACCTTAATGCCTTTACGGTCTCGTATTTATCGTATATATCGGTTCGGCCAATTGTCAGCATTGATAATTCCTACCTGAGTAAAATCTCATGACCACTTGTTTTTAAAATTATTTATAATTAATAAATCAAACGGATATAACTTTATAAAATGACATTATTTTATTAAAATATAATTAAAATAAAAATCAAATTATTGTTATTATTACAAAACTAAAAACTAGCTAATTAATTTAAAAAAAGAGAGCTATTAAGTCTGAAATCGAATCGACGGTTCGTTACACTAAATAATTTGTTTAAAATTACTTAATTGTATTTATTATTTCGCAAAATTAAATAATTTAATAATAGTAGTAAAAAATAATCATTTATGCATAAATGGAATCTAGTAAAGTGTTCTATATAATTAAACAGAACCGAGTGTACGTAAATTTATAATACATTGTATTCTCATTTGCTTAAATAATAACAAAAAAAAAAAACGCTATAATTTTTTTTAGCTTCATGGTCCAAGTTTTTAAGTTGGTTTAATCACTTCTAGGGAAATTATTTTCTGAATTTTATATGTAAATGGAGGGAAGGAGGTGGAGAACTAATTAAAAATAGAGCGAATAAAATATTATTATTATTGTTATATATATATATTTTTTTTTTTTTTTAGGTGCGAGGTTTTAATTATTAATGATGTGATGATTCACACATGGTTATATTAAATAGTATTATGAAATTAACTAAAGAAATATATTTATACCTATATAATAAATTATTTCTAATTTACGAATTACTATTTTTAATATGACATTTTTATCAAAATATCAAAAAATATAAATCGTATTTAATTTTTATGCATTTTATTATCTAGAATAGGACCAGAAGTTTTTATTTATTATTAATGAATAATTAAAAATAATATTGCCTAAGTCATTGACTGATTAATCAGTCATTCAAGCGCTGAATAAGTTGGCCTATTAATCAGTTTATTTTTTTTTTAATACGAAACATTTTTACATTAATTATTATAATTATTTGAAATTCTTACTGGGATCGTCATTTATTTTCCAAGGTGCTTTCTTACACGCAGACACACACCTCAAACCCAACCGACTTTTAGCCATCTACCGGCACCCTGTGAAGTTAATTCCAGTACATCAGTAAAGTACTAGGATTTTTGGGCCGATTTTGATTAAAATCTTATTTTTACGCCTCAGCCTAATTTAAATATAAAATTTCAACTTCGTAGCTCAATTCCTTCATGCTTAAATTGAACACGACCATGTTGGGAAAACCACTTTTTTGGATTCAGGGGACCTCAAAACGTGTATATCCATCAAAATCTCGACATCGAATTTTTGACATGAATTCAATACTTTCTCTCTATATATATTAACATATATAGGTAAGAGAAAGTAAAAATATAGAGTTCAGGTGCCTAAAAAAATTCAAATTTATAGGCTGATCCTAAATGACAAGTTTTGAAATTTCAAGTAGGGTTTTTTTTTTTAAGGAAAAATTTCAACTCTAGGAGACTAACAAATATAATAATTACTAATTCTCATCTGTCATCTTATAATTATGATTATAATGAATGAACTTTAAAAAAGAGAAGAGAGAGATGAACAAACAAAACATGTTCTTTCTTTCTTTCTCTCCCAACATCCAAGAAGGTTAACCAGATGCACACGTTTTTCTAAATGATAAATTTGCAGGTGGGTGTGGGTGGCTTTTTTTCTTCAAACAAGCTCTAGTGAAACCTTGAGCTGGTTAGTTTTTGGCGGGAATTCAATGATGAGTTTTTTTTTTACGTATAGACCGAATAAAAAAAAATATTAATAAAATCCTTGAAAATAGAATTACTAGCTTATTGTTTGTATTAATTAATTAGTTTTATTTTTCACAAAAGCACAAAATAATCTATTGTAGGTTTTGTGCAAGAATCGAAAGGACTGTCGTATCTCTAAATGACATTCGTCTAAAGTAGTGGCGAACTTTTTTAATGGATTCGTGCCAATAATTTACAAGTATATCTGAAAAGTTGCCGACGTGTCAACATTTTATCTATTTATCTAACCTCGTCGAGAAAGTTTATCTGATCTTTTCAGCAATCGAGAGTTTGTTGCTTGTAAATTTTTTTTCTGTCTCTACGTTAACATAAACCAAGAGGGTTGTGGATTTAGATTTGGAGGTATTCGGTAAAAATGAACCAATTTCGGTTTAAATATTGTTTTTTGTTCTGCAGTCGTATAAAAAAATAAAAAATCTTGACAGTTTCAAGTTTGTTGTTAAAGCAAAAATTTTTTTCAAGGTTATCAAAAAAAAAAAAAAATAAAAAATCAGGACTTTTCACTCTGTCCATACCCCAAAAGTGGATATTTGATCAATTGAGGTGCATAAATTCGTTTTTTTTTTTACTGGAAGATAGACAACCAAAATAACTAGCAATCAGACAAGCTTGATTTACTCTGGATCAACGAATCGAAAATAGAACTAAGTATTACTATTCAAAACGAGAAAAAAATTTTCATAAGCCAAGCAAAATGAATGAATTTGCCAAACAAAAACTCTTTTTACTTTCTACTTATCTAATGTATTCACGTATATAGAGAGAAGTATTAGATTCATGTCAAAAATTCTATGTCTAGATTTTGATGGATATACACGTTTTGAGGCCCCCAGAGTCCAAAAAAGTGGTCTGTCTGTAAACAAAATATCTTAAGAAAGAAAAGTGCTAGGAAGCTGAAATTTTATATTTAAGTAAGGCACCCCCCTGGCACGTGACATGAAGCTTTCGAACAAAATCGGCCAAAGAGTACTAGTACTTTACCGATGTACTTTTTCAGATTTTTTCGATTTTCTCAAAATTTGCTTCAACGAATTTGATTAAAATCCAAAATTCATGTATTTTTTAGATGCTCTTTAAAATGTATATTCTCATTTTGCCATTGAAACATTTTGAAACTCACTTTACTCTTGTTCTTCAGACGATTAAGATTAGCAGCTATCAACTATTTAAAATTTACATGATTCCAGAACTTAAAAATAATGAATTAAAAATAGGCTACTTTATCAGAGACTCAGACAGATGAAAAACTATTGACAAAGTATATAATTGAAAAACAAAAAAAAAAAATTAATCATTCATTTATCTTTTGCCTATGGGAATTTTTTTTTTCTCGTTTTGAATACTGATTCTTCAAATTAATGAAATAATCGTCTCAATTTGATGACTAGTTTAGACGTGAAAAATGGTTAAATATAGTATATACGTGAATCAATAAATGTTTAATAATCGTTTATTAAATTCAATTTAATAATTAAACACAACCCACCCACGTGTGTCTGTGTGTGAGTATCAATTGCCAAAACAACTCGAATCAGATTTCTTCTAAACATGTTTTTTATATATATTTCAATCAACATGTGTTAATTAAAACTGTATATTTTTTTTCCTCTCTCGCTCTTTCAATTATTATTATAGTAATTGGCAATATACAATGACGTATGAGGGTACCATCAAACAAAAACCGTGATGGCTGTCAAGGTGTGTATCGGTGTGTGAGAGGAGAGCTGTGAGTACTTGCGTTCACTCTTGAAAAAAATGTTGTCAGATGTTGAGCAGGTAATGAAAAAAACAACTGGTTGAAATATGAAAAAGAAAAAAAAAGTGTTCGGTCGGACCACATTCTTAAGGTGCTGGTCGTCTTTGTCTATCGTCGCGCACACACACCCCCCCCCCCCCCCCCCCCCCCCCCCCCCCCCCCCCCCCCCCCCCCCCCCCCCCCCCCCCACACACACACACACACACACACACACACACACACAGGTGTATATATGGAGGAGGCGTGCGCCATTGCAGGTGTCAATCGACAATCAACCTTCCTTTGGATAATACGCTACGTTGATCCTTTTGGATACAACATTTATTTCTCGAGCTTATCGATCTCGTTCCAAATAAAGTGGACGTCGGTAGTCAGATTGGATTCAAGTAGATTTGTCAGAGAGGCTGTTACAATCGAATAACGACATCACATGTTAAGTGAGAGAAAGAGAGCGAGAGAGTACCAGAACCAAGATATCTATCGAAATGAGATTATTTCTATTTATTTTATATCAGATAATTGAGTACTTTCAGCTGAAGTTTTCTTCAAATTACTAAAATTCTATTATTATCTGATACTAAATAAATATAGAAAATGAAAAATCTGATGTGACTGTCGCACAGCACACAACTTTCTCTTACCCTTCGGTGTACGTTGCTGGTCACACCAGATTTTTTGTGTCGAGATATATTTAGTTTCCCATAGCACCTTAGTTTCAAACTTGACCACGCCGCGATTCATAGATGGCCCTGAGCTGCGAATGGTTCAACATCAGTAAAGTGTACTTCACACAATTTCCATGAAAAATTTCACTGATATACTTTTTAAAGAGCATCTAAAAAATAGTTGATTTATGAATTTTAAACAAAATCTTTGGTGCGAATTTTGAGAAAATCAAAAAAAACTGAAAAAGTACATCAGTAAAGTACTAGTACTTTTTGGCCGATTTTGTTCAAAAGCTTATTTTGAGTGCCCGGGAGGGTAACTAATTTAAATATAAAATTTCAATCCGGTAACTCAATTCCTTCATGCTAAAAATCGTTACACACGCATATAGACAGACCAATTTACGGGACCCACTTTTTTGGACTCAGTGGACCTCAAAACTTCAACCCCGTAGCTCTTTTAGTTCCTGAGATATTTTATTCACAGACACACAGACCCTCATTCAATCCGCAACTTTTAAATCTAAGCCGATAATGGGGTAACGATCATAGGCGCCGGAACTGGGGGGGGGGGGCAAGGATACATTGCCCCCCCCCCCTGGCATCCTATAGGAGGGTGCAATACGTCTTCTTTTATTTCATTTATTTTTAAAAATAATTTTTATATTGAATTAAAAGAAGAAAATTAAAAATATTTATTTCCTTCAAATAGTAGAAATTTAGTAAAAAAAAAAACATTAAATTATTTTAATTTTCTAAAAAAAATTTTTTGACCCCCCCCCCGCTTAATTCAAATTCGTTCCGCCGCCCCTGGTAACGATGAGATGTATTTTTTTCGAATTTTTAAATTTCCATGTTTTATCAAAATAAATAACAACCTTTTTTCAGCCCGTACAGTAATAGTTATTGCCATCTATTAAATTAAATAGATACAGTATATCTTAATAATTTAAGAGATAATAATCGTTAATTTTTAGTTTAAAATTTTAATTAATTAATTTTTAGTTAAATATATTACAACATATGATTACTAGACCTATATTAATTCTTATTTGATTTTTTTATGGATATCTAAAGGGTAAAAACTCATTTTGAAAAAATTTCGTTAAATCACATGTTGACACTCTCCTCTGAATAACGCATACTAAATTCTTTTAAAACACTTGTCAAATTACAGCACAAATTGTATCTCCCAACACCCATACATACACATTATTCCAGTGAAATTAACACCGAACATTAAGCATCTTGTTTCTCGGGTCATCCATCCAGAGTTCAACGCCTCTCTGTCTTGCTTAACTTGAATTATTTTAGTGATTATTTCTCATCATCTCCCCTGATGCTTTTCGTTTGAAGATAGGAAATATTTTATATTTAATTTATTAAAGGGTTGATTATGGTCGGTTAGAGGGTGAAAATATTTAAGAGAGTATTTGTAATTATTTTAAATCGTCCTTTGATATTTTTTCAATCTATAAATAATGTGAGATTAGAATAAAAAGTATTTTTTTTGTTTTTTATTCAAATGGGAATTGTAATATTTATTTATTTTTCCTTTTCAAGAGAGAGTGACTCAGTCAAGTTCCAGCCTGGCCAGGCTTTGCGCGCACCTCTCGTCTTACTATTGTGCGGGGATTTATATTAAAGTGAATAATAATACAAGTCACCCCTATCATATCAACAGCCTTCTCACCCCTTGGAGCATCTTACTTTTAAAGGTAGGCCTAATTAATAAAAAAAATCCGTTTTTAAACTTATCTTCGAGCTTTTCGAGTATTAAATTATTAAGTATTTTATATATGTGAACAGGGGCAGGGGAGGGAGGGGGTGGGTGATATATGAGTTTCTATAAATAATACTTTTTTATTTTTCTTTATTTTTAGACATTAAAAATTTTTTAGCTTATGTCTTTGTGAACATTTTTTATTTATTGAGGGATGGTTTAAGGCAGTGGTTTCCTAACTTTATGCTACCACGCCTCCCTTAAAAATATTTAATCGTTGACGCCTACCCCCCCCCCCCCTTTTAATCAAATAATTTAAAAAAAAAAAAATTTAATGCTAAAAAATATAAATTTATATAAAAATATTTTTTAGCATTAAAAATTTTTGTTTTTGTATTATTTGATTAAATGGGGGGGGGGGGTGGAGGCGTCAACGATTAAATATTCTTAAGGGAGGCGTAAAGTTAGGAATCCACTGTCTTAAACCATCCCTCAATAAATAAAAAATGTTCACAAAGACATCCCTAGGGAGGCGCGCCTCCCAGTTTGGAAATCGCTGGCTTAAGGGTTGAAAATAATCCTATTAACTAAAATTTAATTAAGATAGCAAATTTGCCTGATGAATTTTGTTTGATTGGGCAAAAATTGCACCCCCATCCTGGTTCGACTTCAGGGGCCAATTCCAATCTCATCTCGCAAATTTGCTAACATAAACGATATATTGACAGTCTATTTGAGCGTTGATTGAAAAAATTCCATTTTTTATTTTTTCAGACGAAGCTCTACCTAGTTAAATATTTTTTAATACTTTGAATTTCCAAGTGCAGGCTTTTGATTTCATTGTGGCATAGGAGGACTTGACCAAGGGCGGACACAAGGGGGAGGGGGTAAAGGGGTATCTTACCTTCGGTAATCGAAAGTTGTGTTCTGTGCTTGCCAGACCAGATTTTTCCTGTCGACATATATTTAGTTTCCCTGACACTATACATTCGAGAGATGAAATTTTTTTTTTTTAAACATTCACACTTTTTCTCATTCACACTCACACTCACATATTCACTCAGTCTTTTCGGCAACTTAGGCCATATAAGACTTTACCAAAACCGTTATTATTTATATCTATTGTGGTTCCAGGCATTTCTATTTAATCCATCTGGTATACAAATGGCTTAAATAAAATCATCTGACTGTCTGGGGTCCAAGCCCGCGACGTTTGGTATAGGAGGTAGGCACGCTACCTACTACTCCAAGCCGGGGGGCGATGGAAAATTTATAAGTATGGGAAAATATTTATTTATATTTTGTTACCATATCAACCATTTCTCTATCTTTTCTATGGAGTACAAGAGTAAAGTAGTCTTCAGAAGATTTCAATGGCAGAATAAGAAAATACATGTTATAGAGCATCTAAAAAATAATTGATTTTTGAATTTTAATCAAAATCGTTGGAGCGAATTTCGAGAAAATCTAAAAAAAAAATCATTGTGTGGTTTTATGAAATCACGATGCAAGTGAAACTTTTTTCGGATCGTAGGCGTCGAGTGAAAGATAAATTTTAGTGGGGGACGTCCCCCCAAAAGAACTTTATGAGGTCTGGAATATCATTTTTCAATTAATTAAATGGTAGAGAAGCGTCATTTTAAATTTTATTAAAATCGAGTGAAAAATAAATTTTAGTGGGGGGACGTCCCCCCAAAAGAACTTTCTGAGGTCTGGAATGTCATTTTTCAATTAATTAAATGGTAGAGAAGCGTCATTTTAAATTTTATTAAAATCGAGTGAAAAATAAATTTTAGTGGGGGGACGTCCCCCCCAAAAGAACTTTCTGAGGTTTGGAATGTCATTTTTCAATTAATTAAATGGTAGAGAAGCGTCATTTTAAATTTTATTAAAATCGAGTGAAAGATAAATTTTAGTGGGGGACGTCCCCCCAAAAGAACTTTCTGAGGTTTGGAATATCATTTTTCAATTAATTAGATCGTAGAGAAGCGTCATTTTAAATTTTATTAAAATCGAGTGAAAGATAAATTTTAGTGGGGGGACGTCCCCCCAAAAGAACTTTCTGAGGTCTGGAATATCATTTTTCAATTAATTAGATCGTAGAGAAGCGTCATTTTAAATTTTATTAAAATCGAGTGAAAGATAAATTTTAGTGGGGGGACGTCCCCCCAAAAGAACTTTCTGAGGTCTGGAATATCATTTTTCAATTAATTAGATCCTAGAGAAGCGTCATTTTAAATTTTATTAAAATCGAGTGAAAGATAAATTTTAGTGGGGGGACGTCCCCCCAAAAGAACTTTCTGAGGTCTGGAATATCATTTTTCAATTAATTAGATCGTAGAGAAGCGTCATTTTAAATTTTATTAAAATCGAGTGAAAGATAAATTTTAGTGGGGGGACGTCCCCCCAAAAGAACTTTCTGAGGTCTGGAATATCATTTTTCAATTAATTAGATCCTAGAGAAGCGTCATTTTAAATTTTATTAAAATCGAGTGAAAGATAAATTTTAGTGGGGGGACGTCCCCCCAAAAGAACTTTCTGAGGTCTGGAATGTCATTTTTCAATTAATTAAATGGTAGAGAAGCGTCATTTTAAATTTTATTAAAATCGAGTGAAAGATAAATTTTAGTGGGGGGACGTCCCCCCAAAAGAACTTTCTGAGGTCTGGAATATCATTTTTCAATTAATTAGATCCTAGAGAAGCGTCATTTTAAATTTTATTAAAATCGAGTGAAAAATAAAAAATAAAACAATAATTTTCAAATAATTATTCAAAAGCTTCGTGTTACGTCTCGGGGGGGGGGGGGTACCTAACTTAAATATAAAATCTCAATCTCCTAGCTCTTTTCGTTCTTGAGATATTTTGTTCACAGACAGATCATGTCGCGAAAACCACTTTTTTGGATTCAGGAGGTCTCAAAACGTGTATATCCATCAAAATCTTGACATCGAATTTTTGCATGATTCCAAAACTTTCTCTCTATCTATTAACATATAACATATAGGTAAGAGAAAGTAAAAATGTAAAATTTCTAAACAGAAAAATATTATATTTTGTAATTAATTTAATGTGTTATGGCTGTGGAGATTTAATCAGGAAACCGAAGGACACTTTGCAGCTAGGAGATTAATTAAAAAAAATTTTTATTCAATTTTTACTTACCTACGCTTCGGTCGTCTGTCACGACCTTCATCAATTGAATAAAAGATTTTTTTTTAAATTTAATCACCTGGCTGCAAAGTGTCCTTCGGTTTCCTGATTTATATTTTGTTACCATAGCAACCATTTTGAGAAAGTAAAAATTGGCTATGTTTCAAATGTATTTGTTTTAAAAGAGATATGATTTTTACTTTCTCTTTAAAATAATTTTTCTTTAAATTCCCCATTTAAAATTATTTTCTAATAATTCATATTCTTTCTAATTGAAATAATTTGGATCGGTGCCAATTATCTATTAGTATAGGAATCCATCCCCTCCCCCTGCCCTCCCCCACTCTTGGGGGCTCTAGTCCGAAGGTGGCACGGGATTGGCTATCTATCCTCATAGACCAGCTTCAATTCGAGTCTACATGCTAAGTCAATGAGAAAAGTTTCCTTTATATTTAATAGCAAAGTCAAAGAGCCTCCAGTAGAGTGGGGGCAGTGATAAGGGACGCACCTTCTGTGTTAATCGTGTTCATCACTCATTTGAATCATGGCGTCGCATGGGGTGGACGCGTCTAGCCTGGGCTCCTGCAAAAGATTCGCGTTTCTTCTAAACTTTAAGGACATTTGAGGTAAATTTCATCTCTCCACGTTCATTAATACTTGGTTTATTATTTTAAATATTAGAAATATAAATGGCTCAACAAAAAATTATTATTTATATACTGAATTATATATAAACGTAGTTGTGATTTTATAAAAATGTATTCTTAGGGAGCAAGTGTGGGAATATTACAAAATATTTTTATATTTAGAGGTGGTCCGAAGTTTGTTTCTAGGCGATAAGTGCATTTATTTGAAATAAATAAATAAAATATTTAAAGACAAATAATAAAGTAGACTATTGAATTGGCTCTTTCTGCTGGGTCACTATGCAGGTCAGGACAAGTTTGCTGGCTGGGTTAACTAATACACTAGGAACCTAGCATAGATTAGAATTGGATTTCAAACCTGACTATAGGCTAATCCACTTAAGCATAGGGATATTCTTGCAGTTTAGATCTAAATCGTTTTTCATTCAATTGGATGACTTGTTTTTCGCATTTTTTCTTTTAAACTTAACTAGCTGCGTTGCCCGTCTTCGGTGGGCACCTAGGCAAATTTTGACCTCCTTAATGCTTTTAGTGCGATATTTGCTTTCATTTTTTAATAGAGAGAGGATAATCAATTCATTTGTCAATATATGTAGTGGCGGATGACATCCAATCCAAGGGATCGCAACTCAACCTTAGATTAAATTATTTTTTATAAGATGGTAAATGAAAATTTATAAAATTAGTGAAAACCGACTTGCTCCGTTGCACGCTTTCGGCGGACTTCTCTCACTGATATTTAGTTTTTTCAAATAGGAACCTTACATACAATACCTAACAAGGGTCCGCGTCTTGCAGTCTCTTTCCTCTAGATTAAATTATTTTTTATAAGAGCTAAATAAAAATGAAAATATACAAAATTAGTGGAAACAGACTAGCTGCATTGCCCGCTTTCGGCGGACTTCTTCTGATATTTAGTTTTTTCAAATAGGAACCTACATAGGATCATACATACTAACATTCAATACATAACAAGGACCCGCGTGTGGCGGCATCTTTTTTAAGTGCCTCAAAATTCACTTCACTTATTACATTATCGTCGAAATATACAAGATTTAATGCCAATATAATTAAAAAAATTTAATTGCTCAGTACATGAAGCGTACCTCTGATCCATAAAACAAGAGGCGAGTCCTCTATTTCTGCGTTTCATCCTCCTAAAAATTTTTTTGCGTATTTGACTTATAAAACAATTCTGTTTTAACTAATCGCTTGTTTTATATTTGTAAGCCCAAACGATTAATTCCATCGAATGGATAGATCCGGATCGAGCTTGATGATACTTTATAATTTAGAAGTGAGCTTGTAGCTCAGAGATTTTTGCCCTCCGTTACAGTAAAGGCCAAGCGTATACAAGTTACTAGAAATATGACTCATTATATTTTATATATTTTTTGCTCTATTCATCAAATTTTAGTTCATAATATATTTTTTACTTTCTCTTACCTATATGTATATGTTAATATACAATATATATATATATATATATATATATATATAGAAAGTATTGGATTCATGTTAAAAATTCGATGTCGAGATTTTGATGGATATACACGTTTTGAGTGAGGTCCCCTGAATCCAAAAAAGTGGTTTTCGCGACTTGGTCTGTTTGTGTGTCAGGGTTAAATTTAAAGCATGAAGGAATTGAGCTAGGAGGGTGAAATTTTATATTTAAGTTAGACACCCCCCTGAGGCGTGGAAATAAGCTTTTAATCAAAATCAGCCTAAAAGTACTAGTACTTTACTGATAGAGTTTTTCAAATTAAAATTAAATATACAAATTAAACACTAGGTTATTTGTTTAATTTGTATATTTAATTTTAATTTACAAAATGTTTCAACGAGAACCAACGGTCGAAAGTTTAAATCTTATGTAGTTTTTCAGTTTTTTTCGATTTTCTCAAAATTCGCTCTAACGATTTTTTTTTTTAAATTAATAAAACAATTATTTTTTAGACGCTCTTTAAAATGTATATTCGTATTTTGTTATTGAAATCTTCTGAAGACCACTTTACTCTTGTACTTCATAGGAAGGATAGGAGAAATGGTTGCCATGGTAGCAAAATATAAATATTTTCCCATACTTATAAATCTTACATCTTGAATTCTAATATATCGGCGGAAACTAAATATATGTCGACACGAAAAATCTGGTGCGACCATTCACGCCAGATTTTTACATTTTTAACTTAACACTTTCTTAGATTATTCCTTTATTAATTATTTAAGATATTTATTAAAGTGAAACTTTAATTACATGGTCTCAAATTTTTTCGCTATCAGAATGTCGCGTTACAAGCCGTGACTTCACCCGTGATGTCACACCAGGTTTCTTTACTAAGCCTCGAGAGTACGCTACCCACACAGCACGGAATATTGCAATCTTGCTCAATGTTGACAATATTGTGGCAACATTGATGCAATATTGCAGCTCAAATAGCAATATTGCTAGTTTGGAATATTGCCGCTGCAATGTTGCCAAGATTCGCAATGTTTCTGCAACATTGCTGCAATATTTTGTGCTGTTGGGGTACCGTCGCTTTATTGTTTATACTATACTTTTACTTACTACTGCTTTTCCATTTACCGGGATGCCACGCCCCCGGACCCTCTTGCTCGCCTTCGGCGAACAAATGCATCAAATTTATTCTTGCTCACTGTTTGAAAATTTTGAAATTGCTCGCCTAACGCAAAATTTAAATTTTTTAAATTTCCCTTTCTGACTTAGTTTTAAATTTCCCTCTTTGACTCAACTTCCTTTTATTCTGGCCAATCAGCGCCCCAATAGGCACATACTCACAGAGACCGGAAGTCAGCCGCTAGCGCTTTATATTATAGTATGATGATATTTTTCATATATCTATATCTATAAGACTTACTATTATATAAAAGGCAAGGTCTGTCTGTCTGTTTGTAACGCAGAGATTCCGAAACTACTGGACCTATTTTCATAGTTTTTTTTTTAATTGGTAGAAAATTTTCTGGGGGCGGTTTTAGGCTTTCATTATATCAAATTATTAAAAAATAAAGGGTCTGACTAAGCCGAGCGCACAACTTTGCCCACCCACTACTCAAGAAAAAAATTTTTGTCCCCCCCCCCTAGAGCCCCCCTTAATGGTCCGATGTTATACATATTATATATCATTTTACTCGGGAGAAAGTCTAGTTTCTGAATATATAAAAAAAATTATATGTTATGTAAGAAAAAAAAATTTGTCCCCTCCCCCCTAGAGCCCCCCTAATGGTCCGATGTTTACCAAAAGCTTTTCAGTTCTTGGCCTCTACCCCCAGTTTATGGGTGCAAAATTTCAAAACAATTGAATGAATAGTTTTTGAGATTTCGTTGACGAAAAAAATTACCACAGACACACACACACACACACACCCGCCCCCCCCCACACACACACACACACAGACATCATTCCAAAAACTTCTTAGATGGATTCAGGGGACCTCAAAACGCATTTTGGCAGCTTCAGAAAAATTTCGATTTTTTTTACGATTACATTAACTTTACCTGTCCAACCTACGGTTGATGGGCAAAGTTAAAAAAACCGTACACACAGTAGAAATAAAAATTTTTTTCCCCAGATTGCTAGAACTCTAAGGGATAGATTCTTATACAATTTTTCTTTTGCAGGTTTGTGTTTCTCCAGTGCAATTGTGATTAGTGTTAAGTGCTCAGTGTTCAACGTTCAACTAGTGCAATCAACTGGATCAGCTCTACGAGTGCAGGGAGCTTCGATGGATCAGCTCTACGAGTGCAAGGAGCTTCGAGCGACCGTCAACCCCTCAGGAGGTGAATATTTTATTCTCTAAGCCAAAGTTTCCCAACCTTAAATCCAAAAATATATAAATGATCTTATTCTAATTTCATTTTTTTCTTTTTTGTTACAGATTCCTGAGGGTCAACAGAACAAAGGTATATTATGCATGGTGCAAGAATTTTGAAGGGGGTAGATTAGATTAGCTTTTTTAGGATGTTGTTTTTTTTCAGCTGACCCCAAATACGTAGAATTAGCTCTTTTTTAAATCAATCAATAATAAATTATTTTAAATAGATAATTTTCAGAAATATTCGTTTTAATGAATAAATTAAAAGTAAAATAATTTTCACTTTTAATTAATTTGCATTTTAAAATTTTCATTTCTAATTTCTTAATTAAATTTGGATTTCATTAAAAAACTTTTCAAAAATTTGATATAAATTTGTATAAAAATCTTTTCCTAAAAATTTAACTTAATTTTTTTAAATTTTTTTAAAAATTAGATTAGACTTCCTCCCCACCTGCGTCGGGAGAGAGAATGCCTGCCTCTCTCTCCTTCACCGAGGGACATCATCAACTTGGTACCTAGGAGTTAAGGTTTGATTTATATACGAATACGAATTTAAATGTATTCATTTTTCGATTAATAATTTGAAAATTCATTTTCACTCCTTAAATTGTAGTTTAATAATTTAAATATAGATGGGTGGAGGGATGCACCATGCCAACGAGAGGGATTTTATTTTTAAGCCTGCAAGCTATTCCGCATGAAGCCAATAGTGGAGAAATCAACGAGAATATTCTCAATTTAGGCCTCTGTTGGGGATTCGTCGTTGTTATTAGCTTCAGGTGTCTTCTCTATCTTTAGGAAGTTCGTTTTGTTAGGGTCCCTTGATTGTATTTGTATTTAGGATCCAAAAGAGAGATAAAATGAATTATATTTTCGTTGATTTGCTCCATGAACGATTCATAAGAAGATGCGGTCAGTTTTGATTAAAAGATTGAGGCCCAGGTCCTCAAGTGTTCTTGTGTTTGCGAAAAGACGTCTTTTAATGACGCAAAGAAAGTCTAATATGTTTTTGTATCTTTGAAGTTGGGTTTGTGGTGGCCCTATGAGTAAACGAGAGTCAGGGAGGGATGTCGTTTTTCCAGGGATAGCCTGGAAGTAAATAACGCATACCCTTAAGGCCAGGGACAGGCCCGAGGGCCCCGCCGATCTGATGGTGGGGACCGGGTATATACAATTACAATTCGTTCGTATTTTTAATTAGGCTAGGTAGGATCTCTTTCACAAAGCCCCCTGGTCTCTCATTTACTCGTAATCCAAAAAATCGCGTTCATTCTCACTGTTACGACGGACTCCCGGCTCACGGTTTTTCGAATTATAAATCACAATTCTTTTTTGAAATTTCGCATACTCCTTTTGATGTGAATAATAAAAAGAATTGTTCGTGAAGCACATTATTTTTGCTTGAATTATTTCCGAAGTTTGTTTTTGTTTTATTTTAAAGAAAATGAAGTCTTCAAGATTAGATATTACGCGAAATTTCAATAAGTAAGTAAATTTCATCTACAATAGTTATTAAAATAAAATGAGCAAAACTAATTCAAATTTTATATTTTACAGATGACTTGTTTTTTTTGGAGGTTTTTGTTTTTTTTTTTTTAAAAAAAAAAAAAAAAATATTTTATTATACAAATGAAGACAAACATTTTGGCTTAAGAGTGTATCATTGTCATCTCTTG
Organism: Euborellia annulipes; assembly: GCA_023213315.1. Lineage (NCBI taxonomy): Eukaryota > Metazoa > Arthropoda > Insecta > Dermaptera > Anisolabididae > Euborellia > Euborellia annulipes. The sequence goes on from JAKCPI010031050.1 coordinate 24,956, forward strand.
GTATCAACTCATCGAATTTTATTGTTTTGGAGCTTTTAAATATACACAGTAAGTAAATACAAATTAAAGGCAACTTTTTGAAATTTGCCCTTTTAGAGTTAGCTACGCCACTGTTTATTTTAACTTGTGGTGATCAAATTTGATAATTTTTTCTGCATTTGTATATTATATTTCTTACAACCGCGAACTCATTTTTTTAAAATGAATTTTTCTATAGCCTATTTTTATAATATTATAATTTTTTATTAAGTGAAGTGAAGTGCAAATAAAAACAAGAAGTCTTAAGAAGATTAATTTTGAAAGCAACAAAATTTCAAAAGTAAGTAAATTTTCATTAAGTGATAAAATCAAAATATGCAATCTAATATATTTTTTTTTTAGGTAAAGGTGAGGTTAGGTGGGCTATGAGGGGAGGAGGAGGCCCAAAAGAAGAATAAACAATCCTTCACAACAAATTTTCGATTAAAAAATATTCATATTGGGTGTCTGAATAAAAAGATTTGTTCGTGAAGCTCATTTTTACAAAAATTATCGAAGGTTACGACGTGCTGTTCATCCAGTCACACCAAATTTTTTTGTGTTTCAATTTCAGGTCATCTACTTCTTTTATACGGACAGGATTTTGGAAGACTATACATGACATAAATAATTAAATTCCGAATTGAAAGACAATGAATTGATATTATGTTATCCATACTTCAGGAAAGTCGATTTTTTCGATAATTAAATTTTTTGTTCTTCCTCTTTTTCTTCTAATTTTGAGGTCTTATTTTCTATCCTTTTTTTTTTTTTTTTAAGCACTAACACTTTTCCCAGACACATACACACATACTCATGCACACAGTCTTTTTGGGAACTCAGGCCATTTAAGACATTAACAACAACTCCTATTTTGTTAATATATATTACGTATTATGGTCCACATTTAAGCCATTTGGTGTACAAATGGCTTAATTAAATAAAATCATCAGGCTGCCTGGATCCGAACTCGCGATCCTTGGTATAGAAGCAGCAGGCTAGCAACTACATACTACACCAAGGCCCGAGGGCGTCTTTTTAGTTATCAATTCAATTCTCTATTCTAAAATAAAGTGAATTTTTTGATAATGAAATTTTAATTTAAAAATTTTTAATAAATACAATTTTTTATTCTAAAATAGAAAAAACTTTCTTTGGAATTGTGTTCCATATTTTCTTATATGAATTTTTTTTTAACAATATCGCTTGCTGGATATAATAAAGGCACATCTCAAAAAGGAAAATGTTGAGAAATGGCTATACGAAAAAAAAAATTTGCCAAGGCAGTATGAAAATTGAGTAATCTGCGGCATATAACCTTATTTTCTTGTACTTTGTAGAATAGTAGTTTACCATATAGTATATAGGAAAGAATAAACTGAATTTTGTTATACTAGGGTATAGAGTAGAAAATAATAAAAAGAATTTTAAATTATTGTATTTGCACCAAAAGATAAATAAAAACAATCTTCTTAAAACTCAAAATTAATCATTTTTGAGTCTGATGAGGGTATGGGGGAGTTGAGAGACAGGTGTCCAACGCATTTGTTTTTTATTTCTCAGATTTAAACAAATCAAAAAGGGGGAAATGCAATGATATCGAAAATCATCATTTGATAATTTCACATTCATAAATTAGATTAAAAAAAAAAAATATTTAATCCTGGATTGAAAGAACAAACTTGTTTAAATGCCAAAAAAGCATCATATAATAGAATCTAGTCTCTAGAAATAAAATATATCCGAGAGCCAAAAGATGATATAATACTCCATAAGCTCTAGTCTTTTATTACAAACACTGGCATATTTTTTATTCATACTAATGCACATTGGCAGAAACACTCGTGTAAAAAAAAGCATTTAACTTGTATAATATAAGAAATATAAATTAAAATTATATACAGTAGCTGTCTGGGTTCAATTCATAAATGCGACTTTATATTCAGGATATAAAATGGGAGATATTTTAAAACTAATAGGGGATTCCCTGGGACAGAGAGAAGAAAAGAAATTCGTAAATAGCGTCACTAATCAAACGAGCGATTCTTTGTCTTCTCTTCTATTAGATATAAGAAATTCCTTTGAATTCTTTCCTCACACTTTAGATTTAATTTGTTAAACATAAAAAAAGATTTATAGATAAATAAAAAAATCTTTTAAAATATCATAATTCATCTACATTAGAAGAATCTTCAACAAAATTAGGGAGAGCGACTTTTGGTCAAGCAACCCTTTTCTATTTTGAAATATAAAAATAAGGGAAATGCTATAAAATTAGGGATGTAGAATCTAGTGAGAAGAGATAGTTTATTATTATTAATCTTTTTTAAGATGAATGATAGAACTTTAATTATAACCTGAACCGTTCACACTAAACAATCCCCCTGAAATATCTCCGTCGTCATTATCATGTCACCCCATCCTGATGGTTTATCGTAAACAATATTTTTGGCGATATCGCTTTGGAACTAACTAAAAATTTTTTATTTACATAACGCGAATAATTACATTAAAAATCAAATTTTAAGTCTATCGGAATCAGAGATTGGCAGGATCACGATCCTTTTGGATTTAAATCCGATCCGTTCCAGGATTTTCGGATTTGGACCGAAATTCTTTTTTTTTTGTGAGGGTTTTGGATCTGGATCGAAATTGCTCTCAGGATCTAGGATCGGAATCCTTTTCGAAGGAATAGCAATCCTGGATTTTTGAGATCCTTGTCAAAGGATTTACAATCTTTTAATTTTTTATTTTTTTTAATAAATACCTATATCCTTTTGATTCATCCACACGCCTAAAAATCAATTCTGGATCGGATATTCGGATAGGTACAACGATTCTTTTTCTAAATCGGATCGTATGGCCCTAGCTTGTCGGACCACCGGATCGGATCGTCCCCACCCAGATCTACGGATTGGATCGCTAATCTTTTTTAAAGGATTTCGTCCATACCTGATCGTAACCTACAAAAAAAAAATTGTTACGAAAATTTAAGTTTTTCGATCATGGTTAGTATCAAAATATTGATTTAAGATAATTCATTATTGAAGAAATAGACTAATACAAAAAAAGCCCTCGGGCTTGGCGTAGAGGTTAGCGTGCTAACCTCGTATACCAAACGTCGCGGGTTCGGACCCCAGGTAGTCCGATGATTTTATTTAAGCCACTTGGATACCAAATGGCTTAAATAAGAATGCCTGGACCCCAAATAAATATATATTATATAAATACGAGTATCAGTATCGTTTAAAGTCTTAAATGGCCTAAGTTGCCGAAAAGACTGTGGATGTGTGTGTGAATGTGAAAAAAAAAATTCTCTTGCTTAATATCCTGAAAAAGGACCAGGCCTACCAAGTCGGTTGCCGCCGTGGCGGTATTGAGATGATGGGCCAGTTCACTGTGTCCTCTCAACCTTTATCTTGGTTTTACCTTTATGACTCAAATTCAATAAAAATAAATAGTTAAGTATACTTATGCAATTTTTTAAAAGTTTTTTAGGTAAACTTTGATCATTATTTAAATACGATATATATTTAGATTCAGGCAAATTTATTTATACCACTTGGCATCCAAATGATTTAAATAAATATTCATCGGATTGCCTGCGATCCCCGTTGCTTTAAGACTATCAATTATGACATTTGTCACCTCTTTCCCACGGGAGAGGGGGGGGAGGAAATTATGTTATGAATTGATCAATCTAAAAAAATGAATTTAATTTTATTTATATCATCTGAATTGTCACCCCCTCCCTTTTTCTTCTCTGGACCTCAAATTTATAGAGAATAAACAACAAATTAATGAAAAACATTAATAAATCAAAATAAATGAAAAATAAATTTAAAAATTTTTCAAATACTTTCCCTTTAACAATATCCTTAATTGAATTTGAATCTATATTTGTACAAGGGAATGTAGTCCCTGCTTTTGTCGAAAGATCGCGCTACAGGTAGCGCGCATTGATGTCCCCTTATGGGTTAATAGTGTCGTTCGTTTTCATAGGTTTTTTCATTTTCATTTTTCATATTCTTCTATAAATACTATAAACACTGCATATATCCCCACCTAATGCGAATTCTCTTCCAACTGGTCTCTGTTTGACTTACTGCAAACATATTTTTGCATATATAAGTATAATTAACCTTATAAATTAATTATTTTGTTATTTTTCAGAAAAATATTCCAAAAATTCTTAAATACTTGTATTAGTCAGAGGCATAACTACTTGACTGCCCCCCCCCACACCCGCAGGAACAAGAATGACGCCCCCTCCTGGAGAGGGCGTATATAGAAATGGGCCGAAACGAATTTTTTTTGCGGAACCAAATTGTTACCTTTTTTTAAGGACACGAAATTTTTTCCGCCGTGCGAAAAAAAATTTTTTGCGGAACTAAATTGTTCTGCCACGTGGAAAATTTTTTTGGGTCCAGGTCTCTGCGCCCCCCTACCCCGCATTACGGGGTCTGCGGGGGTGTTATTTACGCCCCTGGTATTAGTTATTTATAAATGAAACATGTTAGAAATAAAATAGATGGTCAATTAATGATTTCTTTTAACACATAGGTATATACTATTTGTGATGAAATAGGGAAACAGAAATGTATTATTAAACTTTTATCATAGAGATTCTATCATCAATAATTTCTATTTTTAAGTTAATAATTTCATATCGCCGTTCCACCATCTTTGGCCATATTTTATCTGAAGAATTATCTGCAAGTCTGCTGACATTTGATTTGAATCATGCCTCTTGAGTTTTGTTTTGGACTTTCGATCTGATTTAGAATGAGAGAGAGAAGAGAGGAGTGGGAAGGGGGGGTGGGGGGAGACCCATCTTGACGGAAAAACGCTGGGGTATTTATATGCAAATATTCCGACCAATTCTGCCAAAAGCCAGTTATAATAAAGACGAGATAGAGGGAATGGCAATAATAATAATAATAATAATAATATCTGTACTACATATATATATATATAAGAACAGAAAATGATTAGATTTTTTGAGGGGAAAAAATATTTCTAAAAAAAAATGAAAAATTTTATTTAGGGATAGTTAACATAAAGGTTATTGAATTTTGAAAGGTTTTAAATAGGAGGTCCTAAAATGACCATTTTAGAAATATTATCCCCGAGATCCCATAATTCTAAAAATAAAAAAAAACGAATTTAGAATTTTCATTTTACGTCAATTTTTCTTTCTTTATTTCTAATGCTCAGGAATCCCTTGATCTAAAAGTCGCTCCATTTTTATTTGTAATTATAACCTTCTTTTGCTCAATTTTTCCCTCTATTTTTTACTTTCTCTTACCTATATCTATATGTTAAAATACATATATAAGCTTATAGAGAAAGTATTGGATTCATGTCAAAAATTCGATGTCGAGATTTTGATGGATATCCACATTTTGAATCCAAAAAAGTGGTTTTCGCGACATGTGTCTGTCTGTCTGTCTGTCTGTGTTCAATTTAAATAATGAAGAAATTGAGCTACGAGGCTGAAATTATATGGACCGTTTATTTTGAAAGTGTTTATTAAGAAATCTATTTACCGACCAATTTTCAATTGTACAAAACATGATAATTTTTTAAATTTACCACTAACTAGTTTATACATAGAAAATTTACATTAATTTAAGCATAAATTATGTGATATCTCATTTTTTAAGAAAATGGACTTACACCACTTTCAAAATAAACGGTCCATATATTTTTTTTTTTTTTCGCAGAAAAAAAAAAAATTGGGGGGGGGGGGGGGGGCCCCAGCTATTTAACAGCTGAAATTTACTCTACTTGTGTTTACTTGAATACCAACAGTGTTGACCACAAAATTTTTTTGACTTCAAATGTTTTTTTTTTTTTTTTTTTTTTTTTTAATTTTAGTTTCATTTTAGAATTATAATACATTGGCGGAAACTAAATATGTCGGTACAAAAAATCTGGTGTGTCAAGCATAGGACACAACTTTCAATTACCTAAGATACCACTCACACCAGATTTTTTCTCATTTTTTTGTCCAGGTATTATAAAAATAGATTTCCAAATTTATTTTTATCCTCTTCAACAAATAGATTTCCTGTTTTTTTTTTCTTTTTTTTCATATAAAATTTCCGTTGTTAGTTAGTTTTTACATACCATTTCCAGGTATTTGTTATGACAAGTAGAGAGAGAGAGAGACGGAATGGGGGGGGGGGGCAGGCATTAATTTCTTCTTAGACCAGGCCACCTTTGAGACCCGGGTTTGTTGACCAGAGAGAGAGGAGTCGGTGGGGTCGGAGGTGTCTGACCCGAGGACTGACCCTTCTCGCCCATTTCCCTTTTAAAAATTGATTCGCTCATGTTGTGTGTGCATGTTGATGCTTTATGCATGTTGACACCTTGCCTATGACTGCGTCATAAATATTTTATGCCCGTTGCAAACGGCGTTTGGGCGCGGCAGCCGCACAACGGCTCACCACTCGGTGAATACAGCTAAAAATATATCTTTATATACATGTATATACCTCTATTTTATTATTATAAAAGGAATGGTGGTGGCATAGGGGCTTAAGACCCTCATTCGAGAAATTTCTTATTATTATTTTAAAATAATAATAATTTTTTTTCTGAAAGTAGCTAAATTTTTATTTGATATATATCAATAAATTAAAAGCTACATACGTATATATATTAGAAAAAAAAACAACATATTATAGATAAAACAGCTTGGTTTCAAATTTATAGCACATGATTGTGACCTTTTTTGTCTTTCGTACCCTTTTGAGCATAATTCATAGATGCTTTTATATTGATAAAAAAAAATATAGAATATATTTAATACTCTAGCTAAGAAAACTCAATTTAATTTAATTTTGATAAAGGCATATTCTAATTGGCCTCAGTAGCCGAAAAGGTTTAAAAAAAAAATTTAATTTAATTTTTTATTTAATATGTTCCTGTTGGGCCCTTTTTCAAGAATAATAGTTGTTCAAAGATATTTTAGCAACATTAACATTCATACATACTCTTAAGCAGAAAGTTTTTTCGAGGAAGAGGGTTCGAATTGGATGATCCGAGAGATAATCCTTCTCTCCTAAAAGAATAAATTCTAAAGATTATAAAATATTTTTTTTTATTTCTAAAAGTAGGCCTATATAAAATTTTCCCTCTGTATATATTTCAGGGCCGGATTTAAGAGTATGCCGCCTTTAGGCTAAAGTCACCGCCGCCCCCTCAACAGTTCATATTTGCTTAATACATTTGTTTTATACAATGTTTTAAACAATAATATGTATTCTTAAATTCGGAAGGGAAATATATATTAAGGTGCGCGTCTCGGGGTGCTAATTTTGGAAGGTTCCAGCGGCCACAATTTTAAAGCTATTGACCTCAATTTTTTTTTTAAATTAAAGCTATTTAAAATATCTACAACTTATAGAAGCCCTTTTTTTGATTTTCGAAAAAATAAATTTTTTTTTAGATTAATCGCATTAAATAAAAGATATTTTAAAAAAATTATCTTATAGATAATTAAATTAGTAATCATTGTGTTAAAAAAATAATTAATTTTTTACCCTTAATTAATTAGCTGGAATCTTTAAAATGAAATGAAATAAATCCCTTGTATTCCTATGGGAAAAACTAACGCCATCTCTTGCCGCCTAGACTAACTCGGTAGTGAATTGTTCTAACGGCTTTTCGAGACGCGCACCTTAACTTATGAAATACTTCATTCTAACTTTTAAATAATAAATTGCAAACTGTCGCCCCTAAATTTGTAGCCGCTCTAGGCTGCAGCCTTTTTAGCCTATTAAGAACTATAGCCCTGGAGGGGGGGAGGTTGGACCCCCATATTCTCCCCTGGAAACTCATATTAATATACGAATATCTTTATTTTTATTAATATTAGTAAAATAAATTAAAATATTTGTATAAATTTACTATTAATTAGCTCTAAATAAGTTTATGACAGCGTGACTTCAAGAAAAATATATTGTTTTTATTTTTCTCCTGTTAGCTACTGGAAATCTCATCCCTAATCTAGATTAAACTCTATAAAATAATAAGCTTACTAATACCAAATTGAATCTTTATCAAAGAAAACCTCGGCATCGAATTTTTTACATAATCGCAATACTTTCTCTCTATATATTACATATATATATAGTTAAGAGAAAGTAAAAATGTATTTTGATTACGGTTTCACTATAAAATCAAAATACAGTAATTTTTATTAATTTTTTTTTTAAGTTCTTGCGAGCTCCGTGGAAATTCTATCTATTTATTTATTAATCATAAAACCTTAATTAAGGATAGACAGATGATGGTTAGCGAATAAAAATGTTTAGTTGAATTAACCTCCTCACAAACGAACAATATCTCATCTTCTCTCTCTAAAGAACAAACTTGATTTCTAAACTTTTTATTATCTCTTTGTTCCGAAATGTTTTTTTTTTTACAAGAGTCGATGTTCCTGCGTTCATGAAATCCCATTCATGAAAAAGATTTTTTTTCTATTTAATACTTGTAGCAATTTTTATATAATATGTCTAAATAAGATGTTAGGATGGAATTAATCACCAGGTATTTAATAGATATAATCTTAGGAATGTGGCATTAATTATGAAAATTAATCATTTTTTTTGTGCGTGTAAATGAATGAAATCGTTTCACGATTTTTTTTTTCTTATCTTCTATATCGGATCAGAAGATACTGTAGAACCAGGAACAAACACTGCTTAAATGGGTGGGGTTATGTCCTCATTTACTAAATTCACTTTTTGATACATTTAAATTTAGATTAGTATTATAAAATTTGTGATCTAAAATATATAAACATAATCCAAAGAATTCACCGTTGGCACAAATTTAATTAAATTCTAATTTTCGAAATGCTTGTCCTTTACGCCCTTATGTTTTATTTTAATGTGACACCTGCTAATTTTCTGTATTTTTTGCACGTTTTTTTTTTTTTTTTGAGATAGCACAATTTAATTAGACTGTTTTGTAAAGCTCAAAAAGCTGAACATTTCTGTATATATAACTCATTTTTGCTATTTTGTCCTTTACGACCTTTGAATTTCCAAGTATCGATATTTTAATATAACAAAATTCTTTCTTATTAACTTTTATTTTATATTGAAGTTTGTTTTTAATTATGTGAGTTTGAAAAGATAAAAGGGGTTTAAATGTTATAGTAAAGAATATTTTAAAAAAAAATAAAATAAAATAATATAGAGGTTTTTAGAAGAAAATAATAAAATTAAGAATGAAGATATTGTCAAAAAAATATTTATATTCTTAAAAATTTACGACTATAATTTTGTTTCAATACTGTATGTGTTTTATTGAAAAGATATTTAAAAAGATAAAAATGTATTAGTGAATTTTTACTATTAAAAAAAAAATTTTTGATTTACTCTAAATTTGGTTGTCTCTTATGTGTAAAAGAAGTATATTTTATTTGTGAGTATATTTTGAAATATTGGTATTGTTTATGATGAAAGAATATTTTTATTATATAATGAAAGGAGAGTAGTATTTTGAAAAATAATGGGTTGTATGGAAAGAAAAATATTGGTGTTGGGTTTTTGTTTATTGTATGGTGTGTTTTTTTTATTAAAATTTGTGTTTAAATAAAATTTTTTTTGAATGGGGTTATGAATAGTAATAGGGTGTAAAAGTTTTTTTTAGTAAAAAAAAAAAATTGGCTGTTGGATCATGGTTAACGTTAAATTACGTTATGTTGTTTTGAAGAACGAAAGGGTTGAAATAGGAATTAATACTTTTTCCAATTGTTTAATTTAGAAATGGAGAATTTTTCTAGTCAATAGACCTAAACTGACCATCACTGGACATTTTATTCAATCAAGAATATATTATAAGAATTATTCTAACGGAAATACCCAGTTTGAGGTATAGAATAAATGGTTGGTTTTTGTTTATTTATATAAAAGTTAAAACGTTTTTTTCAAGTGTTGGTCACTACAGGTTGACCAAAGGTATATGGGAACCCTTTGATTGACTTTTGATTGAAGGGTTTCTTTCTGTTCGGTTATAAATGTCCACTGCCTGGTCATTTCTGGGGTTCATTACAAGTCTATTGACCGAAATGAAGGACACAAAAAATAAACAAAATTGTCAGTTAAAGAAAAAACAGAACAGATCCCAACAGCATAATTTTTATATATTTTAACGGTTAAGGTTATTGTGATACTTTAACAAATTCACAACGTCCTTTTTTTTGAGATTTTACAAAAACTAAATTTTTTTCATCTATAAGTTATAGCACAATCAGATGAATATTTTATTCATTAATTAAATAAAGAAGATATGAAATTCCTTGTCCCGTTTGGTAATTAAGATAGGAGCCATGTCTACAATATTTAAAATATCTTTTATTTAAAAAATAATAGGTATAATTATTAAATTTTTTCACAATCATAAAACTTTAATTCTATTTTGTATATTAATTTACTACAAAATTTTGCTTGTTCTTTTCTATATTAATATACGTGTTTTTTCAAAGGAAATTATTATCTAAAATTTATTTATTATTATAATTGATCAAAAAAAAAAAAAAAAAAAAAAAAAAATATTTAAAATAATAGAGTTGTAAATTGATTTTTAAATGAAACGCATTCTCTGTTAAATTATCAGCTCAACAATTATAATTAGGCTACTTCATAATTTAAAGAATAAATAATTTCCTTTCTTATATAAAAAAAAAAAAGATTTTTTTCTTTATTCAAATAATAATTAAACTAGCCGCGCCGCCCGCCTTCGGCGGGCCGCGTCTAGCCAGGGGGCTACGCCCCCTGGACCCCAGCCGCTGGCTCGGGCCGCCTGCGGCGGACCCTCGCCTTAAATATGAGAAACGGGCTGGCGTCTAGAGCGGGGGCTACGCCCCCTGGACCCCCCAGCCGCTGGCTCGGGCCCGCCTGCGGCGGACCCTCGCCTTTTTATTCATTATAAAAAGAAAATTATATTACTACGTATTCCAGTCCAGTGCCTGCTTGAGGATTTGTTTACCTTCATAGAATACACAACTTCAAAGAATACTTGAATATTTCTCTATACATTTCCTATGGGAGAAATCGTAACTTTAAGAATTAATAACTCGAAAAGTTATAGGAATTTTGGGACCAGAGTATTTTTCCGGGACTCTCCATAACATCCTCTATAAGACTGCAAAATTTCGTTTCAAAATTCCAACGGGAAGTTGGTCAAACAGAGCGTGACAGACGGACAGACAGACGGACAGACAGACGGACAGACGGACAGACAGACAGACAGACGGACAGACGGACACTCCGTAATTATTATATATAGAAGATTAAGTAATTTTAATTTCGTGATTGAAAACTAAGATTTATAAAAGACCTTGAATGAATTAGTTTTGGAGTATAACGAAGGGGGAGGGAGACAAAGAGATAAAATCCCTCCCCCCTCTCTTCTTTTTTCATCCAGCGCCCTACCAAGCCCTTGACTACCTGTCTATAAGGGCCTTTCTTATTCTTTTTTTTTATACATAAATTCCATCGGATAATCATATTAAAAGGGTAGTCAATTCCTTCTCCGGTTTCGGGTTCGGATTTCAGTTAGGAGGAATTTCCTTTTTTTTTTTTTTTTTTATTTCTATGGAGAACAAAATATTTTATATACTCTTGGAAATTTTTTCTGATAAACTCGTAATCCTTGTAAAAATATGGTGACTTTAATTATATTCTTTTGTTTTTTAGTCATTTATTAGATTTTTTTAAAAATTAATATTTTTCATGTGAATTCGAGATGATATTTGGAATTAATTGATGAAATAATATCGACATATTTAGATCCTAAATAAATCGTCAATTTAAATTTTAAAAATTTTGATTAAGACCGATCTTTCAATGATTAACAACCAACCAGTTTATCAAGGATTAATCATTTGTTCTCTTAATTTGAAATCTGATTTAAATTAAATTCTTTTTACTTGCAATGTTGATAGACGGTAGAGAGATAATGATGATCTCTCAAGATTAACTCAGATGAAATAATTATAATATTATAGTATTATATTATATATATAGAAATAGATAAATGAAAATTGGGTTCTTCTTTTTCTTAGTGACAAGCCGCCCATCACTTCTATTCTCATGAAAACAAAATAAAAAAAAAATTATCTTCTTCTCTGAGGATATCAGGCTGCCAACTTCTCGACTGACCTGCACATCACATGACGTCCAAACGTGATATCCCATCTTGAAAAATCTTACATTCTTCGACGGTAAAATCCCTCCCATCCCCCCTTGGAAAACTGGTTGGGGGCCATTGAAAGAAAAAGAAGATGAAGAAGAAAAAAGAAGAAGGAAGATGAAGACCTGAACTGAAAGAACGAACGAACGAAGAAGAAGAAGGGGAACGACGGCGTGAGGAAAGAAGAGGGAAGATGAAGAATGAAAGATTTATCTGGTTGATTGACCAAAGAGCTACTGGGTACCACACACACACAAACACACATACACACACGCTTGTTTAAAACAAAAAAAATATCATGGCAGCGTATACAAGAAACCAGTAGCCCCCCGAATGAATTAATACTCCCTAACATTCATTTGAGTTATGATTCGTTAAAGCAGCAAGATGGATCGATTTGCCCCACCAATAATAGTGATTTGCAACAAAAAAAAATATAATTAAAAAAAAAAAAAAAAAAAAAAAAAAGAAGAAAGCTATTAAAAGTCCCAAGGAAATTGTTAGTATACTTGCTTTTTTTTAAACTTATAATTGGAAGAAAAAATGAATCACTAATTTTAATTTTAGTATAATAAAAAAAAGCAAAATATTATTAGCAATATTGGCAAAGTTTTCCTTTTGAAAATTTTTAATTAATTTGTTATTTTTCAGGCAATTTTTACACTTATTTGTTGAGTGGCAAATTTATAGATTTGGGAACGTAAGCATCTGAGGAGTTTTTGAAGTTATTTTACTTATTGTACTGTCTGATAAATATCTATCTATTTCTTTCAAAAATAAAATAAAAAAAAAGATTTTTAAAAAAATGCTTTTATTTAAATTGAACTAAAAAGAGAGAAATAAGAAAGAAATAATTTAATTGTTCTTGTTAAAATTTTTTAATATTTGACTTAAAATAAAAGCGTGGGGCGCTTCGAAGTGATTCCTAGGCTCGCGCCCCACGCTTTTATTTTAAGTCAAATATTAAAAAAATTTTAACAAGAACAATTAAATTATTTCTTTCTTATTTCTCTCTTTTTAGTTCAATTTAAATAAAAGCATTTTTTTAAAAATCTTTTTTTATTTTATTTTTTATTTTAAGCTTTTTAGTCTTTTAGTCTTATCAAAAATCATCAATATGATAAAGTACCACATTAGTTTGGCCTGTATTGATTTGGTTCAATTGAAAAATTATTCATTATCATAAAAAAATGACTCGTAAATATCAAAATTCAAAACTATAGTTAATAGGGCCTTATTTGCGTGAGGCTTCAAATAAAGTACCACATTAGTTTGGTCTATTTTGATCAAAACCACCATATAGTGGCGTCATCAAAAATGACTCTTAAGTATTACATTTCACACCTCTAGCCCGTCGGGAAGTCTTTTGAAATTACATTAATTCGCGAAGGGTTTCAAATAAAGTACCACATTAGTTTGGTCTATTTTGATCAAAACCACCACATAGTGGCGTCATCAAAAATGACTCTTAAGTATTACATTTCACACCTCTAGCCCATCGGGAAGTCTTTTGAAATTACATTAATTCGCGAAGGGTTTCAAATAAAGTACCACATTAGTTTGGTCTATTTTGATCAAAACCACCATATAGTGGCGTCATCAAAAATGACTCTTAAGTATTACATTTCACACCTCTAGCCCATCCGGAAGTCTTTTGAAATTACATTAATTCACGAAGGGTTTCAAATAAAGTACCACATTAGTTTGGTCCATTTTGGTAAAACCAAACTCACAATTTGCGTCATCAAAAATGACTCTTAAATATCAAATTTCACACCTCTAGCTCATCGGGAAGTGTCCTTAACAAAGCCATAAAGTTGGTGACCTTGAAAGAGTAAGTTAAATAAAAGCATTTAATTAATAATAATAATTAATTAAAAATAAAATTTTATCTAATTTGTTCATTTTATCTTAAAGACCCCCGTTTAGAAAAATAATTTTAAACAATACTTAGGTATATTGATGATTTTGTTGTAACAGTTAAATTCATTAAGAATAATAAATTCATAGGTTTTTGTAAACAGAAACTTATTTATTTTTAATTTAATTATAAGGACCGTCGGCCAAAAAATAAATACTTTTGCGTATTATTCGTTTATTTGTAAATATTTCGACCCCAGTGATATGGAATCATCTTCAGTACAATCAACAGATGTTTTGCAAATCGTTACTTTCTCCCATCCAATATGACAAAATAGCTGAGCATTCCCTGAATGCAATTTTTATAATGAACTATGGAAGGAAGAAAGTAACGATTTGCAAAACATCTGTTGATTGTACTGAAGATGATCCCATATCACTGAAATCGAAATATTTACAAATAAACGGATAATACGCAAAAGTATTTATTTTTTGGCCAAAAGTCCTTATAATTAAATTGATCATCCTTACGGCCATCTACAAACATTTATTTTTTTAAATAATAGTATTCCTCATGGAACTCTGAGAAAACTAAAACTCTAACCTTATGGGGCAGCAGTTGTGCTTCCGTTTGTGTATGCATTTCTTAATATTTTTTTTTTACTTTCTCTTACCTATGTATATATGTAATATATATATGAGAGAAAGTATTGGATTCATGTCAAAAATTCGATGTCGAGATTTTGATGGATCTTCACGTTTTGAGGTCCCCTGAATCCAAAAAAGTGGTTTTTCGCGACATGGTCTGTCTGTGTGTGTGTGTCGTGTGTGTGTGTGTGTGTGTGTGTGTCTGTGTTCACTTTTAAGCATGAAGGAATTGAGCTATGAGGCTGAAATTTTATATTTAAGTTAAACACCCCCGGGACCGGAAAAATAAGCTTTTAATCAAAATCGGCCAAAGAGTACTAGTACTTTACTGATGTACTTTTTCAGTTTTTTCGATTTTCTCAAAATTCGCTCTAACGATTTTGATTAAAATTCAAAAATCAATTATTTTTTAGATGCTCTTTCAAATGTATATTCTCGTTTTGCCCTCAAAATTGTTTGAAGCACACTTTACTCTTGTGCTTCATGGGAAAGATAGGAGAAATGGTTGCCATGGTAACAAAATATAAATATTTTCCCATTTTTATAATTTTGACATCTTAAATTTCTAATATATTGGCGGAAACTAAATATATTTCGACACGAAAAATCTGGTGTGACAAGCACAGAACACAACTTTCGATTACCGAAGGTAAGAGAAAGTTGTGTGCTGTGCGCCAGTCACACCAGATTTTTTTAATTTAATTATAAGGACCGTCGGCCAAAAAATAAATACTTTTGGTATTATGTTTATTTGTAAATATTTCGACCCCAGTGATATGGAATCATCTTCAGTACAATCAACAGATGTTTTGCAAATCGTTACTTTCTCCCATCCAATATGACAAAATAGCTGAGCATTCCCTGAATGCAATTTTTATAATGAACTATGGATGGAAGAAAGTAACGATTTGCAAAACATCTGTTGATTGTACTGAAGATGATTCCATATCACTGAAATCGAAATATTTACAAATAAACGGATAATACGCACAAGTATTTATTTTTTGGCCAGAAGTCCTTATAATTAAATTGATCATCCTTACGGCCATCTACAAACATTTATTTTTTTAATAATAGTATTCCTCATGGAACTCTGAGAAAACTAAAAACTTTAACCTTATGGGGCAGCAGTTGTGCTTCCGTTTGTGTATGCATTTCTTAATATTTTTTTATAATTTTTAGCCTGTAGCCAAATTTCTTAATATGTATGTATATTAACAAATATCAGAAAACTATGAAAATATTTGAAAATTAATATTTTTTAAAGTTAGTACAGTAACGGCAGAAATAAACCTTAGGCGCTCTAATCTATCTGTTCAAGATTTTAGGATTGTCGTAAGTCCTAGCCATTTTTTGCTTATTTGCTTAAAAACTTTTTTATAAGCTACCCTTTTAATATAACAATTTTTTGTGAGTATGTTTATTTGTTGGTGGGCCAAACGTCCCTACCCTCGGGAACCGAACCCAGGAACTCCAGTCTATCAGTGTGCCTCCCTTTACACCTGGCCACCGGACAACAAAATTCTCGACATCGAATTTTTGACATGATCGCAGTACTTTCTCTCTATATATATATTTCATATATAGGTTAAGAGAAAGTAAAAAATGATAAAAATACTTATAAATCGAAGTATTCATCGAATATTAATATCTTCAAATATATAGACCTCGAAAATTATTTTAATCTTTCAATTTATGTCCACGTTATTCATTTTCGTATTAATATAATCTAACATATTATATACATATATCTTTTGGGAAATAATTAATAAATCAGCTATCTTCTTATTTATTCAAATATCGTTTTTATTTTAGATTATCATATATGCAGTGCAGTAGCCTAGTATTATTATTTTAAAATACCCTTATAAGAGCTTTTTAATAACCTTCTAATTCGTTCATAATAAATTTCCTAAAGGTTAATTTAAATTTTTTTTCTTTTCCTAAATTAATTATATCCCCCCTTAAAGGTTCATTCAATATATAATAAATAATAATATCTAATAAAAAAATCGTTTCTTGATAAAATAATTATTAGGTGAAAATTCATTAAAAAAACAGATACGGGAAGAATAATTAATTTTTTTTTAATCCAAAATTTCCCACAGGAAATATGTAACAATATCTTGAAACAATTAGTGTGGAATATTATGATAGGCTAATAATAAAAAAAAAAATCCCTCATTTGAGAATTTGAGCTTTCACAGTTGTCGCTATTAAATAAAATTTCTTGAGTGCGGACAAACTTTGGTTTATTTGTATAATAGTATCTTTGGTCTTGAAAACCGGGGGGGGGGGGGGGGGGCTTTAAAATTTCAATAAACAAGAAATATGAAATCATGTTTTATGAATTATGCTAATAGAAGAATAGGCTAAGTAATTTTTTACTTTCTCGTAAATAAAGAGAAAGTATTGGAGTCGTCAAAAAAATTGACTTCGAGGTTTATGACGTTAGTGTATTTTTGAAATTATACCTGAACACGATAACTTAAAACTTGAACGATTTAAGTTGATGATATATTTGATTCTTACACCAAAATTATACATATTTTCGTATGAAACATTTGAAAAAAAATTCGTCAATCGGAAGTACCTTAGCAAGTACAGTGAGGGTCAATATTAAGTCCTACCCATGCATTTTCTACATGTGATTATTTCATTGTTTTTATAAAGAAAATCTTTACTGGAATTTTTCTAGGTTTGAGCCATTAAAAAATATATAGTCTAATATTTTTTTTTTTTAAACAATAAAATAATCACAAGTAGAAAATGCATGGGTGGGACTTAATATTGTCCCTCACTGTACTTTTCTCAATATTTTTTTTCAAAAATGCTAAAATTTATTACCTTTTAGCTTTTTACTTTCTCTTACCTATGTATATATGTAATATATATATAGAGAGAAAGTATTGGATTCATGTCAAAATTCGATGTCGAGATTTTGATGGATCTTCACGTTTTGAGGTCCCCTGAATCCAAAAAAGTGGTTTTCGCGACATGGTCTGTCTGTGGGTGTGTGGGTGGGTGGGTGGGTGGGGTGTGGGTGTGTGTCAAATTTTAAGCATGAAGGAATTGAGCTATGAGGCTGAAATTTTATATTTAAGTTAAACACCCCCGGGACCGGAAAAATAAGCTTTTAATCAAAATCGGCCAAAGAGTACTAGTACTTTACTGATGTACTTTTTCAGTTTTTTCGATTTTCTCAAAATTCGCTCTAACGATTTTGATTAAAATTCAAAAATCAATTATTTTTTAGATGCTCTTTTAAATGTATATTCTCGTTTTGCCCTCAAAATTGTTTGAAGCACACTTTACTCTTGTGCTTCATAGGGAAGGATAGGAGAAATGGTTGCCATGGTAACAAAATATAAATATTTTCCCATACTTATAAATTTTACATCTGAATTCAAATATTCCCTACTGCCGGGAACTAAATACATGTCGACACAAAAATCTGGTGTGACAAGCACAGTACACAACTTTCGATTACCGAAGGTAAGAGAAAGTTGTGTGCTGTGCGCCAGTCGCACCAGATTTTTTATTAGACAAAAGGCTACAGATGCCATCATGATAAATTATATAAGGGCAGGTTCAGTCAAATAAAAAGTCTTTATATGATTTTCGGCTCGGAGTCGTTTCGAGATATATTTATTGTCTCATCTTCAGTCCGTATCGAAATATTGCATAAAGATGGTCATATATACTGTATGTTTTGAATCTTCTGGTTTACACTATTAAAATATTGTAGAAATAAAATTTATCCAATTTATTGATTAGTCAAACAAAAATTAATAATTATACAATTTTTCATTTTTCTTTAGCATATTTCTATAAAAAATTTCTTTGATTGGGGGCAAGGGCGGATCCAGAGGTGTTTCTCGGGGGGGGGGGGAGGTAATCTGGTGTGACTGGTCGCTCAGCACACCATTTTTTCTTAATTTCGGTAATTTAAAGGCGCATTCTGTACTTGTTTGCCAGAATATAAATACAAATCAAATTTTTAAGTATTAATATTTAAAATTTTACATTAAAAATAAATTTTTTTGCGGAAAAAAAGTATTTTTTTTTACAAATCTCGGGGGGGGGGTAATTACCCTTTTACCCCCCTTGTATCCGCTCTTGATTGGGGGGCATTTTTTCTTAAATTTTGAATCGAAATTTGATTCTAAAATCGTGATATTAATTTTTATGAAATAACGCCTCTTACCTATTATCTTACTAATTTTTTAAGGGATGATTATTTTTAACATCCTCTAGGTATCAATATTAGTATAATAAATAAATATAAAATAAAAGTTCTCTTCTTTAGAAACCAGGTTTATTCTTTCTCTCTCGGGTGGAACTCATTAAGAAAGATGATAAATAAGCTCGTACACACACACACACAAAAATAAAATTAAAAAAAAAAATGTTTGAATGAAAATATCTACTTGAAAGTAAACATAAAAGAACTTTAATTTCTAATTAATGTTCATTTCACGTTTTGTGTTGGTTCTAATGGAGGCAGTCAGTCAGTCAGTCAGTTATGCCAGCAGCCAGTCGCCAATGTTTTTCCAGTTTATTTTAGTTGATGATTTTATAAAATATTATTTCCCAAAGGACGATCCTTTTCAACGATTGCCTAACGTCGTCGTCGCCGTCTCTCTATCTCTTTTCTTCAAGTTTTCCTGTTTAGCTCCATCTCTCTCGTTCTCTTCGTCTCTCTTACGTAACGAAATTAGAAACTGGCTCGCCTACCTTTTAATATCTTGTGATTGTTATAACTCTAGCGTTCCAATTGGCCCTCTCCCTCTCCATCTTGCTTTTTGATATATATCGAAATCGATCGATTGATTGAATCGCGACTTGTGTTCGCTAATTGGCTATAAAATCTAAATTAGATCCCAGCAAGAGAAAGACCACGACTTTCACAAAGGCGAAATTAAAACAAAACAAAAAAAAATAATAATAAATTGGAGACTTTAATGCTTTATATTGAGTTTTTTACTTTCTCTTACCTCTATATATACAGTATATGTTAATATATAGAGAGAGAAAATATTGGATTCATGTCAAAAATTCAATGTCGAGATTTTGATGTATATATACGTTTTGAGGTCCCCTGAATCCAAAAAAGTGGTTTTCGCGACATGGTCTGTCTGTGGGTGGGTGGGTGTATGGGTATGTGTTCAATTTTAAGCATGAAAGAAGATATATATCGAAATAGATCGATTGATTGAATCGCGACTTGTGTTCGCTAAGAATTGAGCTAGGAGGTTGAAATTTTATATTTAAGTTTTGTACCCTCCTGGACGTGAAAATAAGCTTTTAATCAAAATCGGCCAGAGTACTAGTACTTTACTGATGTAGTATTTCAGTTTTTTTTTTTTTTTTTTCGATTTTCTCAAAATTCACTCCAACGATTTTTTTAAAATTCATAAATCAATTATTTTTTAGATGCTCTTTAAAATGTATATTCTCATTTTGCCATTAAAATTTTCTGAAGACCACTTTACTCTTGTTACTTCTTAGGAAGGATAGGAGAAATGGTTGCCATGGTAACAAAATATAAATATTTTCCCATACTTATAAATTTTACATCTTGAATTCTAATATATCGGCGGAAACTAAATATATGTCGACACGAAAAATCTGGTGTGATAAGCACAGAACACAACTTTCGATTACCGAAGGTAAGAGAAAGTTGTGTGCTGTGCGACAATCTCATCAGATTTTTTTATGCCTTTAATATTTATTCTAAATTTTCGCAATATTTTGTACTTTAATATTTCTCTTATTATATTTTTATTAGAAAAATTATTAATTTTTATCCATAATTTTATTTCCATCCTTTTTTAGAGCATATTTGATAAGAAATTTCTTGATGATGAAAACTGCTTGTATTCGAAACATTCTTATAATTTCTCCTTTTTGACCGAAGCATCCTTTTTTTTTTTATTTCATAAATTTCTTTGAAATATACTTATAGTATGTCAATATAGCAATATATAAATTATTTCCCAAAATCTTAGTAGCAGTACCTTTTTATTAAGAGAGATGGCGCCGCGTGTCCCGCATTGAAGTCTCCACATATATAATAGAATACATATGTTTTTTTATAGTAATTTCCAAATACACATCTAATTTATTTATTATAATAAATTATCTCACTATAATCGATTACATAAAATTACAAATTTACATATTCTATTAAAGGATCTATTGATTAATATTCTGACTTGTTATAACATCTTAACAATTATTTATTTACTACTGGATTTTTAATTGTTATAAATAATTAATTTTCCTCCTTACTTGGTGAGCAAACAAATTAAGCTTCTACTTATTTAACCATTTAAGTAAATTAAATTGTAGAAATTTTAATGAAAATAATAATAAAATATAAAACAAATTTCCAAGAAGAGGGTTCTTTTATGTACGTATTCTATTTATTTTTGTTTTTATTTGAAAATTAAATGTAAAAACCGTGAAATGAAGAATGCATTTTTATAAACAACAGTTTGTTTAGATAGGGTTGTAAAAAGGAATTTTTTTTTTCATAATTATGAGCGAGGTAAATTTATGATGATATTATGTAAGAATAGAGAAGATGTGGACATCATTTTTTATTTTTTTTTTTATAAAGATCTATTATTGAATTGACTATGGGTATTTCAAGAAAAAAAAATTATGTATTCGCTTTATTTTTAAAGACAGCTTCATATGGATATTGTAATTAAATCTATGTTTTCTTTATTATCAAAAACTTTTTTATTTTTTCCGCCTTCTAAGGCTATTTAGACTTCGTCCATATTTATTTCAACTAATTGGTTATCAATAGAATTTAAATAAATTTTTACCGTTGGCTTACGAATGAAGATCTATATCTCCACTCTAGGACATAGGCTTTAATTTAATTTGGGTAGAAGCTGCTGTTGAGTTTTGAAATCGGGGATTGAATTCCAAAGGTTCTTTCTTTTTCATTGCTGCTTTTCTCTTTCCGGTTTTATTTTAAATTAAAAATATGCCCTTCAATCATTATTGTCAACGTCTGTTCGATTTTCTTCCGGACGAATAAAATTTTCAATTTATTTTCATCTATCTGAACAATTTTAAAAAATCTGGTGTGACTGGCGCACAGCACACAACTTTCTCTTACCTTCGGTAATCGAAAGTTGTGTTCTGTGCTTGTCACACCAGATTTTTCATGTCGACATATATTTAACAAACGAACATATATTTAGTTTCCGACAGTATAGTACATTCGAATTTCAAGATGTAAAATTTTTAAGTATGGGAAAATTTTTTACCATGGCAACCATAGGAAAAATTTCTATTTTTCCTATGAAGAACAAGAGTAAAGTGGTCTTCAGAAGATTTCAATGGCAAAATGAGAATATACATTTGAAAGAGCATCTAAAAAATAATTGATTTTTGAATTAAAAAAAAAATCGTTGCAGCGAATTTAGAGAAAATCGAAAAAAACTGAAAAAGTGCATCAGTAAAGTACTAGTACTCTTTGGCCGATTTTGTTCAAAAGCTTCGTGTCCCGTCCCATGGAGTTGCCTAACCGAAATATAAAATTTCAACCTCCTAGCTCTTTTCGTTCTTGAGATATTTTGTTAACAGACAGACAGACACACAGACCATTTCGCGAAAACGAATTTTTGGATTCAGGGGACCTCAAAACGTGTATATCCATCAAAATCTCGACATCGAATTTTTGACATGAATCCAATACTTTCTCTCTCTATATATATTAACATATAGAGGTAAGAAAAAGTAAAAAACAAAATTTTTTTACACAACGGATAATCAGATAATCAAATTACCAACCTGAATGGACCACGCTCACATCTTTTTATTTGGAGATAATTTTCCCTATAATGATATCTCGTTATAATATTGAAAATGTTATTATTTTTTTCTTGAACCGTATCTGATTAAATAAGTGTATAAATAGAAGAAGGATTGATTGAGCGGCGTTTGATGTTTAGGCATTTAATTTACAAAGATACTCAAGTATAAAAAATTAATTATCTTTATAAAGCGTGATAAATTAATTTAGTTTGATTAGAGCGAGTGAATGGTCGTTT
Organism: Euborellia annulipes; assembly: GCA_023213315.1. Lineage (NCBI taxonomy): Eukaryota > Metazoa > Arthropoda > Insecta > Dermaptera > Anisolabididae > Euborellia > Euborellia annulipes. The sequence goes on from JAKCPI010031050.1 coordinate 47,770, forward strand.
GTAGGTGTGTTGTTAGCGATTTTTTTCCTAAGTCCTTAAGGCTCGGGGCTTGTTTCCTGAGCTAACCACCGTGAAAAAGGACCAAAGAGGACCTTCTAACCACAGAGTGGGATCACAAATAGAAAGAGAGAAATGTTTTGAAATGAATAGCCATCTAACTTAACGGAGTATTAGAGAAAAAATATCCAGGTACACTTTGGAGTATAATGCAGAAACGCTACACCCGCATCGATTACAATCATGTACTGCTCACTTAGATAATATACTACTTCGTTAATTAGGAATAATAATTGTATAATTTTAATTCTCTAATTAAATAGACTCACCAAAAAACGTAACTAAAAAATTTTGGAAGAGTTGGTCAGTTTTTACTTTCTCTTACCCTATATATGAAATATATAGAGAGAAAGTATTGCGTTCATGTCAAAAATTCGGTGTCGAGATTTTGATGGATATACATGTTTTGAGGTCCCCTGAGTTCAAAAATAAGCTTTTAAACAAAATCGGCTAAAAAGTACTACTACTTTACTGATGTTCTTTTTTAGTTTTTTTCGATTTTATCAAAATTCGCTCCAAGGATTTTTTTTAAATTCATAAATGAACTATTTTTTATAGCTCTTTAAAAAGTACATCAGTGAAATTTTTCGTTGAAATCGTTTGAAGTACACTTTACTGATGTACTTTTTCAGTTTTTTGCGATTTCCTCAAAATTCGCTGTAACGATTTTGTTTAAAATTCATAAATGAACTATTTTTTAGATGCTCTTTAAAAAGCATATCAGTGAAATCTTTCGTGGAAATCGTTTGAAGTACACTTTACTGATGTGGAAGCATTCGTAGCTCAGCGCCATCTATGAATCGCGTGGTCAAGTTTGGAACTAAAGTGCTAAGAGCAACTAAATATATCTCGACACAAAAAATTTGGTGTACACCAGATTTTTTTTTTAAATTAGAATTCAATATCATTAATTCAGTATCTATTCTTAGGAAACGTTTGCAACTCAGGCGGGTGTTATTTAATTTTATATAAAAAATTTCTAATCAACTTTTACTTATTAAAACAAGAAGAAATATTTTTTTTAAGTCTTTTATGGGCCCCGTTCTTATTTATCAAAATTAATTGATATCGAATAAAATTTGAATAAAATTTTTGCCGTTCCTATAAATTCAGGAACAAGAAAAAAATTTGATAATCGATTAATTATACATAAACACCATGAATTTTTTTAATTAATTCGTGTTTGATCACTTGAAGGTAGGCAACCAAAAATAAGATTTTTACTTTCCCTTGCCTATATACAGTATATATATGTACCAGGTATATCTATATATAGAGAGAAAGTATTGGATTCATGTCAAAAATTCCATGTCGAGGTTTTGTGGTTAATTCTCCCAGGACTACGGTATGGACGCATTCGTAAATTAATGCGTTCACAATTCGCACATTTGCTATTAGTGAGTTGGTTAAATGGGTTGTCTACCTTTTCAGGAACCACAAAATAACTAATTTCTTAGCTTTTAATTTATTATTATATTATATCGGCGGTCATATAGTAATTAATGGCTAAATTAGTTTTTTGATAATTTTTATTCTTCAATATTTATTTTTTTAAATTTGTTTTAAGGTCATTGTCGGCATCTGAGGCCATTTAGACCCCGTACCTATTTATTTCAATTGATTGATATTCAATTCAATTGAGAAATAAATTTCTTTCCTGAACCCTTGACCTTTGTTACCAGAAGCTCATACTCTAGCCCTGAGCCATCAATATTTATTTAAATAAAATTATGTCTTCACAGGATATTTACTCTTCCTGTAAGTTATTTCAAAAATATTTTATAGAAACAGCTGATCTATAAGATTAATATTGATAATATTAATTTTGATTCATCTGCATCTGATAATAATCTTTTATCTGTCGAGAGGTAACAATTCTTGTTTTTATTTGTTTATGTATACAAAAACTGGTACGAAAGGATTCCACTTGTAGTATTCAGTATATAAATTCAAAGAAATTAAAAACAAGATTTAATTTTGATATCAAAATATTTTTCCTTACTATAACTAACCATAAAAAAACCAAGGAATGGTCTCCATTAAAATGAAAAATATATTCTATGTCTGTTTACAAAATCACCTTATAATAGAGTTAAGTGATTTATTTATATATTAACCTGCCGCCTTAATATGGTGAGGATCGTAAAAAAAAAATGTTTGTTTAAGAATGAATGGATATTTTGGATCTAATTTAAATAATAGAATGAAATAATGTATTAAAAAGTATGGTAATAGAATGCGAACTATGGGCTGGTATAATTATATGTAATTTGTCAATATTAGCATAATCCTCCCCTCGGCTCGTGCTACGTTCATTAGCATAGACAAAGGTGCGACAGACAGACAGATAGAGCGACGGACAACCCGGTGCAATGCGCCAAAAAAAAGGGAGAGCGAAAGAAAAAAAAGGTCGTGCCCCCTCCCCCTCCCCCCATCATTGTTCGTTCAAGATCCCATTCAAAAGTTCTTCCCTCTCTCTCTCTCTCTCTCTCTCTCTCATCCACTCACACACATTCCCTTTACCCCACGTCTTCTTCTCACTCTCTCTCTCTCTCTTTACAAGTTACATGATCTTTTATGACACTCTCTGATGGTCCTAACTAAGAACAACTTCCTTTTTATTTTTTCATTCATCTATTTTGTCAATATCATTATATTCTTTTTTTTTTTTTTTGAAAGGTATATTATATTAAACTGAAATTTTATATATTTCTTTTGATATATGCACCATCGTAGTTCTAATCATGTTCAGTATCAATAGCGGATGAAAAAAAAATTAATGATATTAGAGTAGACTATTATATTATACTGTAGATTAGCTATTTCTATAATCATTGGAGTTGCTGACAGGATGCAACTACACCAAATAATCTAAATACATTTTGTTAATTTTCGAAATTCGACAAGACACGATTATTTACTAACACTTTTAAATTAAAAAAGAAGCTTCTATCTGTTCAATGAAGAATTTAAAACTTACGATACGATAAATTTACACTAGTTATTTACTCTATTTGAGTCATTTGCCTTTTGAAATTGGGAATTTTTTGTTATGAGAAGCATCCTCTTAACTTGAACAAATTCATACACTATCTATACTGAATATACTAAATATACACTAAATATACTGTTCTATTCTCTAAAAAATATATTTAAACTTTAGGGTTAATAGTTGTTCAAAATTAGAAAAAGAATTTCCGTAGAGCAATTGTTAAATAAGCGTAAAATGTTATTTCTCAAAAAATATTCTAGACCAGAATACAAACATACAAATAAAACAAAATATTATCAATAAACTATATAATCTAATACAGTTATTTTTCGACTTCTGATCGTAGTCATTCAATAATTATTGAAGTTTTTTATAATCATTATAAAAAACTTCATACAATAGAAAAGGATTCATTTCGTGAAAAAGAAAATTAATATTAAAAAAAAAAACATGGTATAGTTAAAAAATAACTATGAAGAATACTTTTAACAAATATATAATTCGTAATAAAAAAAAAAAAAACATAGTACAATTAAATATCTCTAAATATGTCAAATGAAGGTCCACTTAGATTGTTGCCGAAGAGTAATGTTACTTAATGGACTAGTAGTCCTGAACGAAACAATTTATTTAAATTAGCCTACTGAACTTTAAATAAATATTATAGAAAGGAATAGTGTGTATCCAAAAATAACAAAAGTACATATTTATCATAGAACAAATAAAAAAAAAAATAGAATCATTAACAGTAAAAATTAAAGCAAAATAATTATTTCGAGGTTCCTGTAAATTAGGCAACCCAATTGACCAACTCTGCGAATTTGCGCGAGCTGACTGACTCTTGATTCGTAAAGCAGCTCTGGGAGAATTAATCGAAAAATCCATTCGGTTGTCTATCTTTAAGAAATCAAACACTAATTAATTTCTGCAATTCATGGTATCTATATATAATTAATCTTTTATCGATTATTTTTTTCTTACTTTTTAAAATCACCTTTTAAACAAAGTCCAAGTTTTTTTGCATCTGTTTATACCACTATAAAAGTAGAAAATAAATATCTTCCTCCTCCTTCTTTGGTTAGAGTAGAAGAGATAATATATAATTAAATTTTAAATATGCATTTAAACTTTAGATGTTTTTAATCAAATCTTTGATCTTTTCTCCTTTTTCATAACTATCGATAAAAAGGAGTTTTTAAGAGCGTTTATTTTTAAATAAACACTTCTTCAGGTTAAAGAGATAAATGACCCTCTAAGTATCCTGATCGGTGGTCTTTCTTAGATTTTTATTAATAGTTACCAGACACAACAGCCTTTTTATTTTAATGAAGAATAAAATGCAGCAACATTTATTTGAAGATAATTCATGACTTGAGATTTTAAATTTTTTTTTGGCTATTTAAATTTCATCTTTTAATCAGCTTTAATTAAATAAATTTCAAATATTATATCATCTTTTGAGTTTAACGTTTTGTAAGACTTTAAACTAGCGAAATCTGGTGGTAGCTAATTTACACTAACGCCAGAAGATATATAAGGCTATAAATTGAATTTTTAAAAGGATTTTATTTATTACTAAATTTTATTTTTCTGTCATATTTCTTTTATTCATACATTCGTAAAAAATTTTTCTGCTAGTATCCTTTTAACGTTTTTAAAGGAAGATATATTTCATAATTTGCTTTTTTCTCTGGATCTTTTATTTGAATTTTATATTCGTTTTTTAAATATAATAACAATACCAATAATAAAAGGTAGAGAAGGGTAGAAATCCAAATTTAATTTTTTAATGGAAAGTGACCACAAGAAACAGTGGCGTAGCGGGGGGGGGGGGGGGGGGGTTCCCCGCCCCCCGCCCCCCCCCCAAACGGCCCAAAAAAAAATAAAAAAAAAAAAAATAATTTTTTTTTTGGAAAAAAATTAAAAAATATCTTTCCCGCGAAAAAAAATTTTTTCCAAAAAAAAAAATTTTTTTTTTCCAAGGGGGAAAAAAAAATTCCAAAAAACCCCCCCCCAAAAAAAAAGAAAAAAATTTTTAAAAAAAAGAAAAAAATTTTTCTCGAAAAAAAATTTTTTGGCCCCCTCTAAATACTATTTTTTTTTTTGTTTTTTTTTGTGGTTGGGGGGGGGGGGGGGGGGGGATGGGGTTGTGGGGGGGTGGCGCTTCCTCCCCCCCCTACAAGAAATATTCAAAAGGCAATAGCAGAGTTACGATGAGGGAGAAGGGGAAATTCAAAACTTATTTTAATATATATTTCACATGGTAAAATTCATTAAATAAAATTATTTCATTTTTTACGTAGCTACTACAAATCTTATTCTAATATCCAACTCTCTACAAATATCTCGTCTAAAAAATTTCAATTTTTTTTTTTATTTCGGCACTATTTTATTATTTAATTTATTTATTTGATAAAGGTTCGACCCTTTTTTAGTCTCTTCAGGCATAGAGACTTATTTTACTGTAGATCTACTTTTATATTGGCGTACTTTTGATTTAAATAAATTTTCATTGGATTGCCTGTAGTACTAGCCTACACCCCTTGTTATTACTATTATTTCAAATATTGATAACATCTCTTGCTGAATACAATTGTAACACAACTCAAGAATTTCTAATTTTGATTTGTTTTTATTATGTTAAGAAAATCCATCTTTCAGTGTAATATTTAAAATTTAATTTAGTATTTTCTACTCAGAATTGCAATAGTTTAATATATTATAGAAACTTATAATTATGATTATATACTTAGTAACTAGTAACTCCTTATTTCTCATAAAGATATCGTATTTTTTTATTTTAAATAAGCTAATTTAACGGTCTCAGTGAATTCAAATAGCCGAATGGCGTGCTGTGGTCTAGAGGTAGGGCATACTGAGTACCAATCGGTGGATCCGTGGTTCGATTATTTGTAGATATTTTGATCTCACTGTGATAGAATCATCCTCAGTCCAAACAACGGTTGTTCTGCAAATCTATAGAAATAATTCAACGATTTGCGGAACAACCGTTACCTGTACTGAGGATGATTCCATCACACTGGGATGGAAATATCTACAAATAATATATGTAAATTATCTTTTCCTGGCAAAATAATATGAAAATTAGTTTCTTATTATTTACTTTTTTGAGTTGTTCGGCTTTAGTACTCAGCAAGCGATAATTAGGCTATGTATAATTTTAACCCTAACACATTTGTTTGTACTGTATTGATACAATTTATTGATAGAATGTAGTTTTGTATAATGTGTTTTGTCAAGTTATTCTCCTATGGAGGAAACAACTCTAAATAACACCAAATTCTAAGTTACCGGTACTTGTAAATTTCGTGTTATTAATAAATCTTCTTATATTGACCTTGAGTTATACCCCTTGAAATACATATATTATATTTAGTATTCTATAATAAAAATATTAAAAATATTTTAACATTTCTATTAAATGATGAAAAATTCAGAAATTTCATTGAATGTCTTCACATAAAAAGATTTTTTCCTTTGATTATTGATTGTAGATTCTTTATCATTCTATTCAAAATAATACTTAAAGGGTGAATAAATAATAAAATTTAAATATATAATGAATTGATTAATTTTTTATACAAACATAATCTGCATATCATGAGCATTATGAATGAATGCTATTAGTAATGTTTAAATCCCATTTTTGCGGTGGGGGACGGAAAGAAGAATCCATTGCATATGGCGTGTGCGACGGGTCTTAGTATTAGTAAAGAAGGAACGAAATAAAAAAAAAAAGAGAGAGAGGAAGGTAGAAGAAAAAAAAAAATAAATAAAAAAAGTCGTCGCCGGGAAAAAAAAAACCCGTCTGGCAGGAATGGGCCACGCGTAGGCAGCGCCGAGGTGAAGACCAAGCCGCCCAAGCTCTGGGGCTCTCCGATCTCTCTCTCCTTTGGCCTTTCGGAAAACGAAAAACGGCGCAATTTGGCCGGGGGTGGTATGGTCATCACATCACATACAAACCACAACTGCAGATCTTGTTCTGTTTTTCTTTTTTTTTTTGTTCTGTTCTTATTTTGTGTGCTAACGAGACTCTCCTGAGGGCTGACTAACCTAACCACCGTCGGAGGTATCAGCATACCAAAGTGACAACCTTAAGCGGGACACTCCTTTAGGCTGGGGCCATAAGCCAGCTCAGCTCAGTTCTCCAACTACCCAAGCCAGGTCAACGATTTACTAATATCAACATACAACATAGAGGAACCCAAGCTATATATATTGACAATGTTTCTCTCCCTGAAAAGGGGGGAAGGTGTTAAAAACGTACGAAAACAGAGGCTTCCGAATCAAACATTGGAGTAGAAACTCTCTCTCCTTTCTCTCTTTACCTATACCATCTGGTGGTCTCCTGACAAATACGTGATGGATGACGAAAGGGGCGACACACATACAACGCATAAACATATACAAAGACAATTCGTTGCGGTTGTCGTCATTGATTAAAAATACATTATCTGATATCAGTCATAATTATTAATCTATTTACGATACGATGACATCTTTACTTACTAATAAAAAAAAATTTTATTTTTCAAACGGGCCAAAAAATACATAATTATTAATCATTTTCGTAATTTTTTTTTATTTAGGAAAAATTATAGATAACTTGAAATAATTTCTTTTATCTATAAATAAAGTGGTTTTGTTTTCGATTGATTTAGACGTTCCATATAAGAATTTTCAAATTTGTTGAAACGTTTCACTTTTAAATATATAAAAACCATTTCAATATATTTATCGAGGTTCGTTCTTTCACCCTTTAGATCAAAATAATTTTAAACAGTTTTATTTAATTAATATAACCCTGAGATTTTCAAACTAAGTATCGCCACCACAGAAATTAAACTTATTATTATAATTAGTTCACTTGAGTCGGAGCAAGTGCACTTTAAAAGGACTGCAAAATAAGCAGTCGAAACGTTGTACAATATTTATATTTTTAATAAATAATTAATACAAAATGTGGTCTATAATTAAAAAATATACACATAATAATGTGTTGTTTTTTGATGACTCGATATTGTAATATGAGGATATGGTATATGGGAAAAATTAAATAAAAGTCTTTATTCTGTTGACGTTTTGAGTGCAGATCAATCCTTCATCCCAATATAATAATAATTATTATAATTGTTTCCTTGGATGGATGAAATAGATAGAAACATTTGACCGTTTCAACTATCACCTTTGCTTGACAGTTTTATAAAAAGTTTTCATTAATGTAATTACTAAATATTAGTCACTTTAATAGTATTATTCGTCAGTCTCTCCTCAAAAAGCCTGACCGTGCGACGTACCGGTTTGTTGCCTCTTTCATATACAGTTTCCTCTCTCTTGTGCGACATAGAGAAGTTAAATTTTTTGCTTTTAATTTCTAACGAACTGTATGTGAAAACCAGCTTATATTTTTAGTAGTGATATCTACGATTGAAATTAAGAATTATAATTAAACAAATTTGAAAAAAAAAATTAAAAAATTGTTTAAGTTTCACAATGGTTTATTAATATACACATAAAAACAGTATACTGTAAAAATTTGTATTTATTTAAATTTTTATTTTATTCTAACATACAGTAAATAATGAAATGAAAATCTCTCTTTTCCATCAGAAAAAAATATATTTCTCGAACGAAAAGCTACTATAAAATAAAAACCCTTCTCAAAATCTAAATTTAATTTTCAATTTTTTCTTCTTCTTTTTACATATACTACATCCTATGTATGTGTGACGACATTAGAATTAGCATAAATTTCATGAACAAGCTAAGAAAAGAGTGAGTGAGTGTTTATACACATCTAAAGTTGGAGTGGAGATTCCACTTCTTCATGTACATATAAGCTCTTTTTGTAAGGTCACGAAGAAAAAAAAAAAAGAGAGAGACGTGGTGACAGAGAGTTGTTTCTATTTAGTTATGTGTGAGGGGGGTGTGTGTGTGTGTGTGTGTGTGTTTGTGACCTTCCTATGAAATTGTCATGTGAAGCCACGTGGGCTGACACTGTTCTACTCCTCTTCATCTTCTTTCTGGTCCAGGGCCTGTCTGTCTGTCAGTCCGCCAGTTGTCAAAAAGGAAAATTAATTTTTGGATTGGACTCACCGATAATCCAAATGTGTCTGTCTGTCTGTCTCTCCCTCCCTTTGGTGTCAGCATCAACAGCCAACAAGCAAAACAAGAAGAGGAACCATTCGACTGGAATCATCTCTTCATCTCACATATACATATTCATAAACACATACAAAAGTAAAGTTGTTTTTAATTCATCATCTATTTCAATTATTATTGTCAAAAATAACGAGGAACAACATTATTTCATTAAAAACCAATTTTTATCTTAAATATTCTTCAAATATCTTCATTCTTTTTTTTTTTGCCTCTCTCTCTCTCTTATAAATATTTACAAAAGATTTCACGATTTTTTTTTTCGTTTTTACGATCACACTAACTATTTATTTAATAAATTTGAATAATTTATATATTTAAATATATACAACTTGTTTCATAATTCCTATCACCTCACTGCAGCTACTTTAGTTACACATTTATATTTTTTTTTCCTTTTTTCATCTTATATTTGTTTTGTTGGTGAAAATCATTAAACACACTATAAATCATTTTATTAAAAAAAAAATTCATAAAAAATTTTAACTGCTTAATTTTTTTCCATTCAATAATTAAATAGGTAGACTTTCTAAATAGTTCACCATTATTGAAAGAAAATAAATATTAGAGGATCTTTTTTATTAATAAACTAGAATTCGGATTTTGTATATAATGAGTTTTTTCATCTATTCTTCGTGTTTTAGGTATTTAGGCGTTTTAAGGTCTCTGAAATCTTATAATAAAGTGATTTGTTTATTGTTGCCAAACGCCTACATCAGGGACACACACAGTAGATCGAAAGTGATCAGAAGAAAAATGTGTGTCCCTGGTGCGGACCTATACTGTATATCCCTGTGTGTCTCTAAAGGTTCACTATGCAGACCTGCTGCTGGCGTATCCCTCGATCATTTTTAATCAATTTTATTAGGGTTAATTTTTTTTTAATTTACTTTATTGTCTGGTACATATAAATTAGATAATAAATATTAAGAAATAGTAGAGAAGAATCTTGATTATATTTTTTTTTGTTCTACTTTTATATACCCCTATATATAGGCCTACCTAGTAATTTATTCCAATGTAAAAAAAAATCTGGTGTGACTGGTCGCACAGCACACAACTTTCTCTTACCCTTTGGCAAGAGAAAGTTGTGTACTGTGCTTGTTACATCAGATGTTTTGTGTCGAGATATATTTAGTAGCTCTTAGCACTTTAGTTCCAAACTTGAGACCATAGATGGTGCTTCCACAACAGTAAAGTGTATTTGAAACGATTTCCACCAAAAATTTTACTGATATACTTTTTAAAGAACATCAAAAATATAGTTCATTTATGAATTTTAAACAAAATCGTTGAAGCGAATTTTGAGAAAATCGAAAAAAAACTGAAAAGGTACATCAGTAAAGTACTAGTACTTTTTGGCCAATTTTGTTCAAAAGCTTATTTTCACCCCTTGGGAGGGTGACTAACTTAATTATCAAATTTCAACCTCGTAGCTCTTTTAGTTTCTGAGATATTTTGTTCACAGACACACAGACAGACCGACCTGTTGAGAAAACCACATTTTTGGATTCAGGGGATCTTAAAACGTCAAGATCCATCAAAATCTCGACATCTAATTTATGACATGAATCGAATACTTTCTCTCTATATATTTCATATATAGGGTAAGAGAAAGTAAAAAACCTTTTTTTTTTATATAAAAAACATTCACACTTTTTTCCCATTCACACACACATTCACACAGTCTTTTCGGCAACTTAGGCCATATAAGACTTTGACGATAACCGTTATGAATATATATTATTTAGGGTCCAGGCATTCTTATTTAAGCCATCTGGTATCCAATTGGCTTAAATAAAATCATCGGACTGCCTGGGATCCGAACCCGCGAAGTTTGGTATACGAGGTTAGCACGCTAACCTCTACACCAAGCCCCGAGGGCTTACTTGTTAGATTTGAAGTTGAAAAACTTTCTGAAGTAAAATATTCATTAATACCTACCTCCATTGGAAAGATTCGAGTAGATCGTCTTCTAAAGTATTTTAGTATATCGATCCCCACCCTAATTGATAATTACGAATTTTAAAGATCAAGAAGGCCACCCTATTTATTTATTATATAGAAACTATACCAAGTTTTTTTTTTTTTTTTGAATATTTGATGGCGCCAAATAAAAGTGAATGTTTTAAATAAGTATTAGTGAAAATGCATTCCAAAAGGCTCTTAAATGATTTTACTTATTTTATAATAATTAATATGCAAAAACTATTTTTTTTGATTTATAATTATTTTATTAGAGCATTAAGTTCATAAAACGGAGTAATTAATAAATAAATAAATATTATTATTAGTATTCTAGTTTTTTTTTTACATTATTATGATTAATTTTATGACGTTATTTATAAAAAGAAAAAAAAATTTCAATATGAAATTCAGCCCCTCCCTAAAGAGAAGGATCCGCCTATCTCTTTTAAAAATTTTTCTTTTTTTCCAAAGCTTAAATTTGTTTATGAATAACATAAAAACATTAAGGTGTAATTTTATTATAACAATAGAAAAAAAAAACAAATTTTTCTGATGTCAATAATTAGATTATGCTTCATAAAAGTGTATGAAGAGGAATAAGAGAGAGATAGAGACGGGGGAAGGGGGGGACAATAAAATCATTCAGAGGTTAGCGAAAAATTAGACATTTGTTTGTATGTTTTTTTTTTTCATATTCGTTTTATTTTTTTAAATAATTGGCCTGAATTCCGAAGACAATTTATGAAACTACATGAATAAAAAAAAAAATTAAACGATCTGCATCGATGCATTAATTATTTATATATATTAGGCTACTTTAAAAAAAAAAAGTTACATTTCCGGTTTAAACCCAGAAAATAATTTTATGAACCTCCTTTTTAAAATGATCATTTGCTAATTAATTATTTCTAGGTAAAACTTTTATAGATAACGTTTTTAGCCAGTTTATATATACTGTATAAAGCAAAAAATAAACTCCCTTTTATTTATGCTTTGTAGAAATGATATGTGGGCTAGAGTACTGTCTTTGCGTCCAGTGAACAGTGTTCCCTTGTATTATTAGTAGGGCTCGGATTTCCCCCTTTTTGCCTTTTTTTTATTTTTGGTTTAAATTTTGGCAATATGTTATTTTATTTTTTAAAATTTTTAAAAAAAAATAAGGGATTTGTTGTGCTTTCTTCTTTTTTTGGGCCTTTTTGGGTTTTTTTTCCATTTATTTCTTCTTTTTGTTGTTTTGTTTTTTTTTTTTTTTTAATTTGTATTTTTTTTTAAATATTAATAATTAATAAAAAAAAAAAAAAAAAAAAAAAAAAAAAAAAAAAAAAACCCCCCCCCCCCCCCCCCCCCCTGTTTTAATAAAAAAAAAAATTATTAGATTATTTTAATAAATAATTTAATATAGATAAATATTTGTGAGATTGGGATTTTGATTAAAATACAAAAAAAATTCTAATATATTCGTAAAAACTAAAAGTATATCTCGGCACAAAAAATCTGGTGTGTTACCTTCGGTAATTGTAAGTTTTGTGCTGTGCAATCACCAGATTTTTGAATATTTTTTCTGTTTATAAATTTTGCATTTTGAATTCAAATATGTATATCACCAGAAACTAAATATCTGTCAACTCAAAATATCTAATGCTTCCAGTCGCACTGGATTTTTAAATTAAAATAATTTCTAATTGTTTCTTGATGACTGGATTATTATAAAATGATTTTTCTTCTGTGTGTGTGTGTGTGTGTGTGTAGTGTGTTTGTTCAATTATAAGCATGAAGGAATTGAGCTAGGAGGTTGAAATTTTATATTTAAGTTTTGTACCCTCCTGGACGGAGAAAATAAGCTTTTAATCAAAATCGACCAAATAGTACTAGTACTTTACTGATGTACTTTTTCAGTTTTTTTTATTTTCTCAAAATTCTCTCCAACGATTTTTTTTTAAATTCATAAATCAATTATTTTTTAAATGCTCTTTAAAATGTATATTCTCATTTTGCCATTGAAATCTTCCGTAAGACCACTTTACTCTTGTACTTCATAGGAAAGATAGGAGAAATGGTTGCCATGGTAACAAAATATAAATATTTTCCCATACTAATAAATCTTACATCTTGAATTCTAATATATGTGGAGACAAAAAATCTGGTGTGACAAGCACAGAACACAGCTTTCGATTACCGAAGGTAAGAGAAAGTTGTGTGCTGTGCGACCAGTCACACCTGATTTTTTATTTATTTATTTATTTTTTTACTTATTCCCGTTCTGCGAGAAATTGTTCTGTCTTCTACCCGCCCTTAAATATTTTCTTTAAAACTATTAATTTTATTTTAAAAATTTTCAATTTTAATACCTGTTAATGTTATTAAAATTTATAATATAAAATTATGCTTGTGTTTTACTATCACTTTAACATTTTCAAAAATAAAATAAAAATATTTCTTCATATTTACTTGTTTAGAAAAATTATAATCGACTAGTTTGTTAAACATAAACAACTACATAAATGTTTTTTTTTTTTTTCTAAGTACATGGTCATCCTTTGGCTACGTGTTTCTTTCTGACTAGATTTAGATAATTTTTTTTTTATTAATTTATTTTTTTTAATTTATACTATACACACACAATATAAAACAATTGGTGATGGCACCCGTGTGATCCCTACAGCGACTAGACTATACATCTGTTTATACGTGGGTGTTTGGCCCAAGGCTAAATTCGGCCCGAGAAATGCGGCCTCGGCGTTTGGCCCTCTTCCCATTCACATTTGCTATTACATCATAACAGCACATCACCATAGCGTAGTTAGAATTTTTTTTTCATGGGGGACCTAGATAGAATTTTTTATTTAGGTGGGGAAGCGGATATACCCTCTACTAACATGCAAAGTCTATTTTGTTAGATTCACCTTTACAAATAATAAATAAAAAGTAAAATTTTTCTTTAATATTTAGTACTCTCATTAGTTTATCTAATAACCTATTTAAGACTTAAATTATCAAAAAAAAAAAATGATAATATTTTTTTCTTAAAAAACAACTAATAATTAAAACTCTCATTTAAATTTTATTTATGAATTAAAAAAAAAATAATAATAAATTTTTCATTATCTTCAGATTACATTAGATATCTATCGGTTGGTTGTATTTCATTGCTAAGACTACCTATATATAGGGCCTATATTAAAATTATATATTTAAAATTTATCAGAATGAATGTAATACATTTAGATTTAATACCAACATAAAGTAATAAAATATACATACAGGAAAGGATATAATAAGAGTTTTAGTACTAGATTTATTTATGTAAAAAGAAAAAAAAACTAATCACTCTAATTACATTTTCATTGACATGTTAAATAATTAAATAAATAAATATACAAAATGTAATAAATTACAATGAAATGAATTAAAATTTTGCTTATTATCGTTACTTAAGAGTATAACGGCTCTGCTTTATATAAAAAACTAATAATATATTTTTTTTAATTTTATCTTGCTTTTTTTTAATTAATGAAAAAAAAAAAAAAACGTTTTACTACATAACATTTTACTTTTATCCAACATAATAGGAATGTCTCGTAATTTTTATTAAAACTTCAGATTTCAATAGACAAACCCACAAAAGTCAATCTCATTTGTATATGTGCGTATGCTTATATATATAAACCAAAAAATGACTGACATTGAAAGAAAATTTTTTATATGAGCTTTTAATCAATGACCAAATCTATTATGATTATTTTGCAAAATTTGACTCAACCGAATTAGTACTTTAAATTAAAAAAAATCAATATTTAGCGAAATAATAGCCATTTAAGACAAATTCGTTCCTTTCATCATTTTGAATAAATTGTATTATAAAAACCCGAGTAAAAATGATTAAAAATGATCGAGGGACCCACACGCCTACAGCAGGTCTGCATAGTGAACCTTTAGAGACACACAGGGATATACACGCCCGCACCAGGGACACACCCAATAGATCGAAAGTGACCAGAAGTGTGTATCCCTGTGTGTCCCTAAAGATTCACTGTGCAGACTGGTGCGGGCGTGTGAATCCCTCGATCATTTTTAATCATTTTTACGCAGGAATCGTCTCTTTTAAAAGTCTTATGAAAGGTAAAATATTTAAAAATGATTTGTAGATAAAATTATACAAAAACTAGGTGATATGTTTAAATATATATATATTGGACACTGGAGACACGCCCATGACTATAAACAGGTAAAATTAATCAGAAACAGATAAAAATATATATTTCACCTGCTGTAGGACAGTGTACAATATATATATTTAAACATATCACCTAGTTTTTGTATAATTTTATCTACAAATCATTTTTAAATATTTTACCTTTCATAAGACTTTTAAAAGAGATGATTCCAGAGCCCCCTCCCCGGCCATGTATGGGGCCAGCCATCCACCGGAGGGCCTGGAAGGGCCCATATTGACTTTCTTGGGTCTAGTTACGCCCATGCTTATAGTGTTTCAACTAAAGCCAATGGTTAGCAGCTTAAATTAAAAAGAAATTTTGTACAAAAGTTGGTGTCAAAATAATAATTTTCTGAGTGTTAATAAATATCCTAATGGCGCTGAGATAGCCTATTTTCAATTTTTGAAATAATTTAGGAAAGACTTGCCTGTACAAAATATAAATATTATTCAAGTAATTACAAAAAAATTCCTCTAAATATTTTTACAAGATACAGAATAAAAGGGGCCAAACTACTATAAATAAGAAAGCAAATAGAAAAAAACTTCATCCTTCAGGTTTTTTTTTTTTTTTTGAAAAAATTAAATAATAATAATCTGTAATAAAAAGAGGTCCAGATGAAGAGGCGGAGTCCAATGATGATAATTTGAAGTTTCTCTAAAGTCTATAATAAGACAAGGTCTGAACCTTGAACAGGTGACAAGATTGTGAAGGCCTCCGGTAGCCAACATCAAACCAAGACGATTTATCTAAATCAATCAAAATTTATATATAGGTTATATATAATTAATAAATAACCTTGGGAAAAGGAAAAATCTATATTTTATAAAATAAAAAGAAAGTTTTTAAGGTTCAGTACATATGATGATGAAAGGGTTTCTGATTCCCTTTAACGGTTCTCGGGGAGCCCCTTCCAATAAAGAGGGCTGGATTAAGGAATGAGAGAGAACTCCGGGTCCGGGACGTCAAGTGTTTGCTTGAAAAGGAAATAGGGAAATAATTAATTGGTGTGAGACGGTAAAAGTCCGTTCAGGGTGCTGTCCTACTTTATTTGTATATTCATTTAATTATATTTGAATAGATTATTTTGAAACAATTTAAAATATTCATAAATTTCTCAGTTTAAACATTTGCAAGAAAATAGTGCTACAGTAATACAGAAGAAAGCAACTTAAAAAAAGTCAGATAAAATTTTCAAAAGATAAAAGAGAATTGTCTGGACTCAATCAATTTCTGTAATTTCACTTTCTCTTATTTTTTCTTAATAGCCTTATAATTTTATCTTTTTTTATTTACATAATTAAAAAAAATTTTCATTAAGAAATAAATGAATTTTAAATTCTGTTGAATTATTTTAACTTGGCTAACCATCCCATTGGCGTAGCCAGAAATTTTTGATGGGGGGATCAAGAAATTTTTTCAAAAATTTAAGATTATTTTAGGATATTTATAAATCATTTTGGCTTGTTTTTTTAGCTAGAGTAAATTATTATATTTTACTTTCTCTTACCCTATATGAAATGTAATTTGTATTAAATATCTAGTCATGACTTGGGTCCCATGGGGAGGGTTTGAACCCCCAAGCCCCCCTGGCTACGCCTCTGAGCCATCCTGTATTTATAAGGGTTGATAGGTAGCAATTAATTAATTTTTATACATTTTTATGGACATATGCTGCCATTTTCAGGACGAAATTTTATTATAATTTTTTGTATCCATTCAAACGATACTTTGACCAGATGATGTTAAGTAAATTGCTTTCCTAATGTCAATCGTGGAAATTTATAAAAATTTAATATTGACTGCCCAGGGCATGGAGAAGAGCAACAGCCACCAAGATCGTTGCAATCAAGAAATGCCAAGTACAGCAGAAATTCGGATGGGCGCCCCGAAAAAATATCTTATGGAACGTTCCCCGATTGAATTCTATACAAATAATTTAATATATAAAAAAGACCTCGGCAGCAGAGAGGATTCATATTAAAAGAAAAAAAAAATTCAACACAGTCATTTAGAGTATTTATATTATTTGGGACAGTTTATTTACTATACCATTTATCTAAGCATATAATTTTAACAAATTACTTTAAAATTCTTCGACTTGAGAAACCAACACAATAAAAAAAAAACTTTCATTAAATTTAAAAGATTCACCCAGGGACTCAAACTTGATGACTACGTTAATATCGACCACGAATTGCGAGTGCTAGAGCTGACATTTCTTCTACTCCCCCCTACCACCCAACCAAATAATAATTTAAGCTGAGGATCTGAATAAAAAAAAAAAGATACGCAAACTTCTTGTTTGATTTTTCTAAAGTAAATAATAATTAATAAGTTGTTAAAAATAAAAAAAATGTTTAAAGGGATTTCTTGCTACTTGCCTTTTATGTATATAAATTAGTTTATTGATTAAACAGAGAAGAAAAAACGTTATTATCAATAACCTCGAAGAAGATTGTCATTGAATTTGAGTGCGTTGCCAACTAAAAGCTTATACAACATTACATACATTAGTAATTGGCAAGTCTCTAATTGCCGAGTCACAATGCTAGACATTATAAACAAACAAATAGACGTATATGTATTTATACATGTATAGGATAGTATATGAGTTAAAATGAGCTGTCTGCTTTGCTGTTGCTTCACTTCAACCTGGACGACTTAAATTGATTCAATAAAGAGAGAGCGTCTATTATTTAATTAATGCATATGTGTGGGCGAAGAGGGGGAATTTAGCATCATAAAACAAACAGACCTATAAGAAAAGTTTATTTTAATTTAAAAAATAAATAAATAAACATATTTAAGCAAAAAATTAAATTGTTTTAAGGTCTTCCGGCATCTGAGGCCATTTAGACCAAGTCCCTATTTATTTCAACATACTAAGAAAATAATTTCTTCCTTCTGAAATATTTGAATCAGAGTCAATTTAGACTAAGCTAAGATTTTTACGTTCATGTTGTATCTGTCTCCCGCGGGGTACGTGAATGGGAGAAGAAGATGGCGCTAACTTCATCTTCCTCCTTCGGAAAATCAGAATAAAATTTAATGGAAAGAAAAAATTATGGCTGCGTTTTCTTCTTCTTTTTTTAACACTCACACTTTTTTCTCATTCACACTTACACTCACACATACATTCACACAGTCTTTTCGGCAATTTAGGCAATTTAAGACCTTAAACGATACTCGTATGTTTAATATATCTATTGTGGGTCCAGGCATTCTTATTTAAGCCATTTGGTATCCAAATGGCTTAAATAAAATCATCCGACTGCCTGGGGTCCGAACCCGCGACTTTTGGTATACGAGGTTAGCACGCTAACCCCTACACCAAGCCCGAGAGCTTCTTCTAACTTTAATTCCTGAAATAAAATTTTAATTGTTGATCTATTAGAAAAAAAGTAAAAATATTATGGATTTTAAAATTATTATATAATAGTAATTTGATTAATATTTTAAATGAATGTATAGAATATGAATAAGGAATAGTTTATTTATTTATTTTTTGTGTGTATATTTTTGCTGGTGGATCAAGTACAGAAAACAAGTAGCACGCGTTGATTTTTTAATACCATGGGATATTGGTCTTAAAATTTGGGAAAATTAAATTCTCTTCCAATTAAGGACGCCTCCCACCATCTTAGATAGGCTAAAGAATTTCATTTCAAACTTTAAAAAAATAATGAACAAATTGAAGGATAATAATAATAATTGAAAGATCTCTGATAGTGATTACACCTTTTCTTTTCTAAAATACACCGAAACATTTAAATTTGTTTGGTTTAACTAAAAGGTAAATTATTTTCAATCAAGATAGACAAGTAAGTACTAACTCTGATTGATTGATGCTCTCATACTAATAACTTCTAAGAACTTCCAATAATAATAATAGTAAAAAAATTCATTTAAAAGCTTAACAAAGCATTTTTCTCTAATTAAAATTTCTACTCCCGTTAGTTGGGTGATTAGAGAATTAAAGCAAACGATAATAAATAAACACAAAAACCAAGGTTTTTTAAGAGGGGTGGGGGAGGGAGAGTATATACATGTTATATATATAAATGAGTGAATGAGTGTCGTCATCATAGCTTCTGTTTGTCCTGTTGCGAGAAGAGAGGCACGTGCACCAAGCACTCGTGTATGGATGGAGATACATCACTTGTCCTCCATCTGCGTTAATCAAGAAATATAAGCCATATTTTATTTAGATCATCCTATCTGAGTTGTAGTCATAGTTACTCGACTTTCCAAAAATACATCTGCAAAAAAATCTGGTGTGACTGGTCGCACAACACCCAACTTTCTCTTACCTTCGGAAATCGAATGTTGTGTTCTGTACTTGTCAGACCAGATTTTTTGTGTCGACATAGGCCTATATTTAGTTTCCGACAATATGGTTCTAAAATTTATAAGTATGGCTGGTTGCACACACACCGATTTTTGGACGGCCGATTTTATGCCGGTCGTCCAAATTCCAATAGTGAACCACATGTGGGAACGGGACGTTGCACACACGCCGACCGGTGATCGTCGCCGGTAAAATACCGGTCAGCAGCCGGCCACTGCCACTGTATCGCCGGCAGTGCCGGGAATTAGTGGCGTACATGACTAAATACCCGCTTGCACACACACCGATTTTTCACCGACCATTCCAGTCTCGACTGCTCAGTGAAATTGTAGTTACCACGTTTTAACTTGTTATTAGTTTTGATAGTGCGTGTTAATTGCAATGGCTGATTTAGCGGGTTCGGACCCAGGCAGTCCGATGATTTTATTTAAGCCATTTGGATACCAGAAGGCTTAAATAGAAATGCCTGACCCCACAATATTTATATTAATTACAACGGTTATAGTCTAAAGTCTTAAATGGCCTGAGTTGCCGAAAATACTTGTGAGTGTGAGTGTGAGTGTGAATGGGAAAAAAAGTGTGATGTTTAAAAAAAAAAAAAACCTCGTGTCACCTCGTGGCAACTGATTGTTTGACCGGTAAAAATCCGGTGAGTGTGCAAGCACCTGCTACCGATAAAATATCGGCCGATTTTATACCGGCCGTCCAAAATCGGTGTGTGTGTAACCAGCCTATGGGAAAATATTTATATTTTGTTACTATAGCAACCATTTCTTCTATCCTTCCTATGAAGTACAAGAGTAAAGTACTGTTCAGAAGATTTCAATGGCAAAATGAGAATATACATTTTAAAGAGCATCTAAAAAATAATTGATTTTTTAATCATATTCATTCTATTTGAAATTGAATTGTTGGCAACAAGAAAGAGGCGATTATTATTATTTCCCAGACAGCTTGGAATATTGCAGGAATATCGCGAATCTTGCATAAATTGCCAATATTGCAGGAATATTGCATCAATATTGCAAATTTTGCAAAATATTGGCAACATTGCTTCAATATTACAGCGGCAATATTCCAAGTTAGGAATATTGCAGCAACATTACAGCAACATTTATGCAATATTCATATGTCCACCTTTTTGCAACATTGCAGTAATATTGATGTTTGAGCTGCAATATTGCATCAATGTTGGTGCAATATTATCAATATTGACAATATTGCTGCAATATTACTGTAATATTCCAAGCTATCTGAGTTCTTTATTTTATTTTTTTAATTTTATTTTATGTTTGGATTCAAACCTACGACACTTTGAACTGCTGCCATTAGTTGATCTTTTGATGCTTGATCTTTTAATGGTTACTCAAAAATAATCTAAATTATCACTAAACGTATATATACATCCATTCAATAGAAATTTTATAATTTAGACATTTGAACGATTCTTTGATAGATCTATGCCCGTTTGCACCAACACATCTTAGATCTTAAGCTCATCTTACATCTTACAATTGAATTTGAAATCAGAAAATCGGGTCTTAAAATCTTCTATTTGTACCTCCATTGTATAAATAATAACAATAAGATATATTTATTTCAAAAAATATATATTATATATATGAATAGTTGAATAGGTAAAATGCTAGATTTCGCTTTTTAGGTTATGGAAGTCTCAAGGCGAGTTTAAGATCTAAGATGCAAATGGGCACTACTGTATTTTCAAAAAAAAAAAAATAGATATATTCAATCAACTCTTTTCGTTTATTAAATTCTAAATTTTTTTTTAGTCGTATTGTAAATAGAATGGCTCTGTATTCCTATGTATAGGAAAGAATAGAATAGAATAGAAGAGGCACGTGTGGTCCCCATCGCTAAGAGCTCGCGGCGTTCGTCTAATTGCCCCCAAGGCCAGCCAACCAACTCAAAAGCTTAGACTCTCGCATAGAGCCATAGCGTAGCACCACTTGAGCCCTTTTGGCTCTTCTCTCTTTGGTCATAAAAGCCAAGTTAGAAACGCTAGAAAACATAATCATAAATTTTCACTAGAAATTCATACCTTAACAAAATTAATAAAATAAAAAATTATCTGTCATGCTTTTTTTTTATATAAATAATTTCACGATGGACTTTTAAAATTGATTTTCATATTATCATACTATATTATAATTGCCTTAAAAGCGTGTCCGATGTGTGAAACAACCAATCAGGCCTCAGGGATAGCGCTGATTGGCGAAATACAGAGAGGGCGGAGCCGGAGAGGCAAATTCAAATTTTTTTTTAACCAGGAGAGATATCAATTTGGTTTCTTCCCTAAAGCCTTCCCTTGATAAGAATCTAAATTCGTTGTTTCAGAGTTTTTTTAAATTCGGCAGCCCCCCCCCCAAATTTTTTAATTCTTCTATATCTTCAAATATAAACATGCTTTTTTGGATTTAAAATTCTTGAATGAATATCTATCAAGGGATTTAAAAGTTTAAAGATTTTTTGTGTAATTGCCCCCCACCCCCGAAATTTTTAATTCTTCTATTTCTTCAAATATTAACATGCTTTTTTGGATTTAAAATTCTTGAATGAATATCTATCAAGGGGTTTAAAAGTTTAAAGATTTTTTGTGTAATTGCCCCCCCCCCCCGAAATTTTTAATTCTTCTATTTCTTCAAATATTAACATGCTTTTTTGGATTTAAAATTCTTGAATGAATATCTATCAAGGGATTTAAAAGTTTAAATATTTTTTGTGTAATTGCCCCCCCACCCCCGAAATTTTTAATTCTTCTATTTCTTCAAATATTAACATGCTTTTTTGGATTTAAAATTCTTGAATGAATATCTATCAAGGGATTTAAAAGTTTAAATATTTTTTGTGTAATTGCCCCCCACCCCCGAAATTTTTAATTCTTCTGTTTCTTCAAATATTAACATGCTTTTTTGGATTTAAAATTCTTGAATGAATATCTATCAAGGGATTTAAAAGTTTAAATATTTTTTGTGTAATTGCCCCCCACCCCCCGAAATTTTTAATTCTTCTATTTCTTCAAATATTAACATGCTTTTTTGGATTTAAAATTCTTGAATGAATATCTATCAAGGGATTTAAAAGTTTAAATATTTTTTGTGTAATTGCCCCCCCCCCGAAATTTTTAATTCTTCTGTTTCTTCAAATATTAACATGCTTTTTTGGATTTAAAATTCTTGAATGAATATCTATCAAGGGGTTTAAAAGTTTAAATATTTTTTGTGTAATTGCCCCCCCCCCCCGAAATTTTTAATTCTTCTATTTCTTCAAATATTAACATGCTTTTTTGGATTTAAAATTCTTGAATGAATATCTATCAAGGGCTTTAAAAGTTTAAATATTTTTTGTGTAATGGCCCCCCCCCCCGAAATTTTTTAATTCTTCTATTTCTTCAAATAAAAACATTGTTTTTGGATTTAAAATTCTTGAATGAATATCTATCAAGGGGTTTAAAAGTTTAAAGATTTATTGTGCAATTGTCCTACCCCCCGAAATTTTTATTTTAAAATTCTTGATTTTTTTTAATAGGTCCCTGTCCGCCTGATTTCATTTGCATGTCCGTTGGCTCGAATCAGTTTATTAAAGGGAAATTTAGGCTTGCTTCTTGCCCGTAATTTTCTCATGGCCTTCA
This sequence comes from Euborellia annulipes, assembly GCA_023213315.1. Taxonomy (NCBI): domain Eukaryota; kingdom Metazoa; phylum Arthropoda; class Insecta; order Dermaptera; family Anisolabididae; genus Euborellia; species Euborellia annulipes. The sequence goes on from JAKCPI010031050.1 coordinate 71,181, forward strand.
AAACTTAGAGGCCGGGCAGGGCGAATACTCAAATTTTAAATTTGATTCATTGTATTTTCATTTAGGCAAAAATAATATGGGCTTTAAAATTAAGAGAAAAACTACTGATCACGTTCCGAGACGCCGCCCGCCAGGGCCAGGTTGAGATGGGCGCGGCGAAGCCGCGCCTTTCTCAACTTGTTATTATTATAATACAGGCCTAATATTTATAAATGAATTCATTTGTAATAGAATCTGGCACTTACTTTGTTGGCAATGTTGTGTAAATAATTACCAAGTCGTCATTTTAATGAGTTTTTATAACAATACGAATTTGTAATTATTTACTCAACATTGCAGACAAAATAGCTTCGCCATCCTGTTTTATTAAAATTATTGTCACCACTCAAGAATGATCATAGGAATTCTTTTTTATAATAGTCTCTTCGATATTTTAGGCCTTAATCGATTAATATATCTTATTGATCAGAATTAATTATCAGTTATTTTAGTATGGTCTTTATTGTATCACTATTTAGTACATTAATATAAAAATCCATCGCCCTCGGAAATCGAACCTAGGATCTCCACTCTTTCCTGGACATCGATGTGCTATCCTATATTCAACTATAGATCTCAAAAAATATTTATTTATAACTCTCTAATCATTGAAACATTTTGATTTTTTAATATATAGAAGGTCACCTTTTGGCTTCCAGTTCCTTTCCTAAAATTAGTTAATTGAGTCTATTAAATTTATAAAAATAATTACGTCACTATGGTGCCAAGGATTGATAGAGATGATAAAGAGGCTTTTATCTTTTTTCTCTCAAATGGTTGGTTTAAAATTAAACCCGAATCCTGCATTCGAATAAATTTGGAGTACAAAAAAATTAATATCTAAACTTGTTTAAAAAAAAAAAAATTATAAACATATTTAATTTGCTTATAATTTTTGTAATAAACTAAAATATGATCCCATGCATTTCAAATATTTGGATTTAATCAATTTGAATTAATTTACTGCTTAGGCTGAAAGCACACCAATTGAGCAAAACGTTTTCGGACAAAACGTTTTGTCCAAGAGCAAAACGTTTTTTGCTCGATGCCAACGCACACCGATCGAGCAAAACGCTCAATGGCAAAACATTTTGTTCAATGATGCCGAATCATGTCCAATTGTGTTTTGTCTCTTCGGTGTGCGTTGACCCATAGAAAAGCATTGAAAATACAGTTTTAGGCAAAAACGTTTTTGCTCAATTTAGAAAAGGGCTATTTTGTTTTATTTCTCTATGCAGTCAAATTAGTGTCAGACTAGATACGTTGTGGTTACTCTAAAGAGTTTCATGGAAATGTTACTGAGATGGGTTACCGTTTCCTTCCCTAGGAGAAGGCACCTCACAAAGAGTTGAATTTTTTTTGTCATGAGGAGAATTTGAACTCGAGTTTTCTTCAACTCAGAATTATAAGCTTAATTGCTTTATCCCCTCCTGTTTTATTTATCGTCTTATAAAAATAAGAGTTTTACTGATTGTTTCCGTTTCTCCACAAACAAACATCCTTGAAACACATCGCGACATGTCTATTACTTCTCCTTCCATTTACACTAGCGTCAGAGTATCTATTTCCTACTCATTATTCTTATGTATTTAATAATAGACATATCAGATAATTCGGTAAAACAGGCCACATCAAAGTACACTTCCTTGCAAAGAAGGAAGAAAGGTGTATAGTAAGAGCCCTTTAAATTTCAAGAGATTGTATTTTTTTCATTTCATATAGTAACCCTCTCTCTTTCAACAAAATTTGCTTTGGAATTGAATAGAGAAGAGGGATGGATTGGGTTGGGGACCAGGAGGAAGGGGGAGAGAGAGATATGAGTGCGGAATGCAGGTGTCACCTGGTGATGCTCTCACTCTCTCGCTCTCTATCTGTAGGTGGATATGCCAATGCCCAACACAAGGTGGCAAATCTCGGGAGCAATTTCCGCTCTTTGCAAGATATATCACCCTTTTTATACGATTATTATTATTTTTTTTTTCTTTTTTGAAAGTGAAAGAAAACGAGAGTAATAAAATAGTTTCCGTTCCTCACCGATGAATGCATTGACATAAAGAACTTTAACGTTTCCTATGTATCATCTATCCAATTTTAAATTCAAACTTCATGACTTTTGCCATTCATCCCCTTTTGGGACTTCAAATACTCAGACACAAATTATTTTTAAAATTTCTAATAATTCTTGAATAAGAACTGTTTCCGATCTGATCTATCATCCCGTTACCTGAAATCAATATCAATCAATACCCTCCTTTCTGAGATTGTAGGCGTTCTAACCTTTAAGTGGTATTTCAACAAAAAGCTCTTTCTTTTTGCATCGAAGGATAAACGCTAAAAAAACTATCTATAAATATAAATATTATTTGTCCTTTTATTTATTTAAATAAATTGATTTAATTAATTTAAATGGAGTTTTTTCTTCAAGAGGAAGGGGTTAAATTTCTTTACATTTAAATATTTTAAGGAGTCCCAGTCTGATGAAAAGTGTACTAGGTAGAGCTTTGTTTGAAAAAAGGTGAAATTTTTTTTTCAATAAATTCTCAAATAGACCGTAAATAAGTCCTTCTATATATCGTTTAAAATAGAAAATTTGCAAGATGAGTTTGTGCTTAAGGTGCTCGGGGTGCTAATTTTGGGAGTTACCAGTGGCCACAATTTTGAAGCTATCGACCTCAAATTTTTTTTTAATTAAAGCTATTTAAAATATCTACAACTTATAGAAGTCCTTTTTTTCATTTTCGAAAAAATAAATTTTTTTTTTAGATTAATCGCATTAAATAAAAGATATTTTTAAAAAATTTCGCTCTATATCTTATAGATAATTAAATTAGTAATCATTGTGTTAAAGAATAATTATTTTTTTACCGTTAATTAATTAGCTGCAATCTTTCAAATGAAATGGAATAAATCCCTTGTATTCCTATGAGAAAAACTAACGCCATCTCTTGCCGCCTCGAGTAACTCGGTAGTGAATCGTCTTCTAACGGCTTTTTGAGACGCGCACCTTAAGATGGGCAAAAATTGCGCCCCCAGGGCCTCCATGCTTTCGCGGACGAATGGACTACCTTTAACCTTAGACCTGTGACTTAGGATACAGATAGTCCGTCCGCCGCGAAAGTGTGGAGAAGACTAAAATTTTTTTATTTTTATTTTTATGTAAATTCAAACATTTTTTTAACAGCATGGTTACCTTCGATTTTACTTTATTTTGTTAACTAAAATAATAAAAATGACTAATCTTTTAGTCTTATCTTATTATTATTATTTTTCATTTTTTTTAAATTTATCTAATCGTAAAAAAAAAAAATAAAATAAAGGTCATTTAAATATTATTTAACAAAGAACTACTACCATTTCTGCATATGTTTATAACCAGTTAATTGGAGTATTTTTGTTACTAGTTTTCAAAGTACGCCCTTCGGGGGGTTTAGATGTTCTAGAGGAAAATTGCAGAGTATGATACTTCGTAATTTAAGTTGATAGTTTTTCAATAAATTTTTATCGAATTAGTATGAAATCGAATCTCTGATAGCCTCTTTATAACTGCCAAGAAGATAATGACAAAACCTTTAACTCTAGATTCATGTACTAGGGGTATGGACCCCTCTGTTATTCTGAAAGAAAATATTCCAATTATTTATTTGAATAAATAAGATCTGAACCCAAAGTTAATTTATATATAATATTTTATCATCCATAATGATTAACTACAATTATATAGAAAAGAATATCCTATTCTTCCCTTTTTATCTCTAGTGATATAAAAATATATTTTAAAATTACTTATAATAAGAGAAGCAATTATTTCTAGCACGCTACGATACAATAAAGATAAAAATTTTTATCATTTTGCGATAAACAATTTTTTTTTACTTTATTTCACTTATTTAAAATGAAATATAAAATGAATATTTGAAGTGGAATTTCAATATTAAAAAATTTATGATTTAACTAATATGATAATTTACTAAATCAATATTCAATAAGTATATTAATTACCTTATTTAAAATATACCGTATAAATTATAATTCTATAATTTCAATTGATAATTAATTTTCAAAATCTAATTTTTTTCCTCTTTCTCTTGCAAAAATATTTTAAAGATATTTTTCGATATCTGAAGACATTTAGACTCCGTTTCAAATTAATTAATATGTAGCGGTTAGCGTGCTGGCCATTTGTACCAAGAGTTGCGGGTTCGCATCCTGCCCCAGGCGACAAAATTTATTTAAATTTGAATTGGATACCCATCAATTGAAATAAATAGGGACGGGGTCTAAATGGCCATAGATGCCGAAAAAGACCTTAAATGAAATTTAAAAAAAAGCTCCATTAGAGAAATTTCTGAAGACATTTAGAACCGAGTCCCCATTTTTTATAAATTGGTAGCCAAAATAATTTAGAAAAATTTCATTGCTTGGAAAGGGAAGCAAACGCCCCCGGGTGTGGCGTAGTAGGTAGCGTGCCTACCTCCTATACCAAACGTCGCGGGTTCGGACCCAGGCAGTCCGATGATTTTATTTAAGCCATTTGGATACCAGATGGCTTAAATGGAAATGCCTCAACCCACAATAGATAATATATATTACAACGGTTATCGTCTAAAGTCTTAAATGGCCTAAGTTGCCGAAAAGACTGTGTGAATGTGTGTGTGAGTGTGAGTGTGAATGAGAAAAAAAAAAGGGAAGCAAACACTTGTCCTCTAATAAACGAGGCGCGAGATCTCTACCTCTTCGCTGGGGCCCATTATAAAAAATACGACATTATATTTTATTTAAGTCCTAATAAACTACCTTATACTATATTTTTATTCCTTTGGCCATGTGAGCCCTAATATCAAATTTGTTTCATTACTAATTTTTCAGTTATTATTTTTATCGCTAATAAAGATAGTAACTTAATAAAAAAAATATATATTTTTATGTGTAAAAAAATTTAAAACAAAAACAAATTATTATAATTATTTTGATTACAAACAAAAATCTAATCTAGGCATTGTATGTATAATTGCGGAGTCTCCGTCTGTTCATTCACTGTCTGTATGATCAATTTCCCTTTGGAATTTCGAAATAAAATTTTCACCCTTATAAAAGACGTTATGGACGTTATATCGGAAGCTCAAATTCCCAAATGGGGAGGCTCAAAAAATTTTTGAAAATCTATTGCAAAGCATCTCTGCTTATGAAAGACAATTTTAATAATTAAATCTAGAGAGAGATGCCCGGGAGCCGTGGCTCAGTGGGAAGACATTAGCTTCTCGCACCGGAGTCCCGGGTTCGCTTCCCGTCCCAAGCGAGAAAAATTTATTTCATTTGATTTGACTACAAATCATTTGAAATAAATAGGGCTGGGGTCTAAAAGGCCTTAGATGCCGAAAAAGACCTTAAAAAAAATATATTGAGGGACAAACCCGGCGAAGGAGGGGATCGAAGCCAGTGTTTATTCTAAAGAGAGATAAATAAGAATACTTTAATTAAAAAAAAAAAAAAACCTCACGCTTATTTCCTTTTCACACTCACATTCACACACACATACACACAGTATTTTCGGCAACTTAGGCCATATAAGACTGTAAACGATAACCGTTATTATAAATATATTTATATATATATTGGGGTCCAGGCATTCTTATTTAAGCCATTTGGATACGTACCAAATTGCTTAAATAATATCATCGGAACGTCTGGGATCCGAACCCTCGACCCTTGGTATACAAGGCAGGCGCGCTACCAACTACGCCATGCCCGTGGTCAATACGAATACTTAATAATAAGTAAAATTTAGAATTTAATATTAATAAAATTCTAATCTAAAGAATAACAATTCCAAAAGAAAAAAACTCATTCAATCTTTTTCCATTTTTTTTTTTTAAATTACTGAATATTTGCATACCCTATCAATATAATTAATGTAAAACTAACGTTAAATACATCCTATCAAAGATAAATAAACTAAATTTGAATAATTATATGATAACTTTATTATTTCAACACCTTACAAAAAAAAGCAGCTAATAAATAGTTATAAAATAAAAAAAATTCTATCAGTGGTATTGTAAAAAAAAAAAAACCTTTAAACCAAGTAAAGTTTATTAAAATTATTTTATGTTGACCTTTTTTTTAGCCTCAATAAAAAATGATATGATAGTTAATTTTTTTTTTTTTGTATAAATTATAAAATCATAAATTTTCACAAATAAATCAACAGGTTGGCTACTTTTTTTGATTTTATATTTAAATTGGTGGTGATCAGAATGAATTACGGTATCTATAGTTTTATTAATTTACATAGTCAGTGAAACATTTTCTTGGCTGAATTTAAAAAAAAAGTTTTGAAATTTATAATTTGTGATATTACCAGATTTTTATTACAATAAAACATAACGAATTTGGAAATAAATTTGTCGTAAAAACAAATGCTCATTTGGGAAGTCACATCTTGTGAGTACGAGAATGGCGACCTCGAGTTATCCTAAGATTGGAATTACATATCTTTAATACCAGCCTTGCCCCATCCACTTCAAGTGACAGGCCTTGCGATGGACCGGTTAGATTCTCCTCATAGATAAATTTTCTCTTTATTAGTGACAATCCCAAAATTCGAAATAATGACAAATCAAAGGAGAAGTGAAAAATATTCAAATAAGCTAAAATTAATTAATGAATAAATAAATGAATTATTTATAAATATTTAAAATCAGTGAATTTTTAATCTGATATTTTATTGATTTATAAATAATCTCTATATAATAAAACATAAAATAAGATCATCTTCAGAATATTATTTATTACTATTATTTATTTCTACATTAATATCTATATTGTGTGAAAAATGCCTTATTATAATATTAGATTATTTATTATATCGAGATTAGAAATTTTATTTTTTTTTTATAAAGACAATCTTGGAAATTTTTTTAAATAAAATCTAAGGGTTAGTTAATAAATATAAAAAAAAGTAAGAAAGAGGAAAACCTTGGAAATGAAATCTAGGCTCTCGTCTCATAACACACTTTACTAACTTTTTCATAATTGGCCTCGACTCAATTCCACAGTGCCAAAATTATAGATTAAAATTTTGAAAAATAATCATAGTTTATTTCAAGCAGTTAACATTTAAAATAAAATTCAGAGGGCGGTAAAGGGGGTAATTACCCCCCCCCCCCCGGGGTTTAAAAAATATTTATTTTTAATGTAAAATTTTAAAAATTAATACTTAAAAATTTGATTTGTATTTATATTCTGGCAAACAAGTACAGAATGCGCTTTTAAATTACCGAAATTAAGAAAAAATTATGTGCTGTGCGACCAATCACACCACACTACCTCCCCCCCCCCTCGAGAAACATCTCTGGATCCGCCCTTACAAACAAATAAGATTTATATTTTGTATTATTGTATATAGAGTAATATGAAAAATTTATGTTCTATATAATTGCTTCTGGTTCTTCCAACAAAACAAATAAAAATATCACTTACTAAATATCTCTAGATTAAATTCATGATTTTAATTAAGCAACGACCTCCAACATAAAAAAATAAAATTTACAGGAATTAATTAAAAAATCAGAATAAAATTTTTTTTTCCTTTTCTTCATACGCAGACGACCTATATATCTTTGTCAGAGATTTGGCACACTAAAACGTTATAAAATTAATTAATAATAAAAGTATATAAGGTTATGTACAAAAAAAGTATAGATAAAAAATACCTATAAAATTTTTATCAGATTCCGTCTGTCCGCTAAATAAATAATCCTAATTAAAGAAACTATAATGTTGGCAAAAATTCTTTTAGCATTTAAAAAAATCTACTTTTATATTTCTACACTTTTTCCAAATTTCAATCATTTAATAACTGCCCTACCAAAATTTCAAATTTTATCTCCCTGAACAGGGATGGGCAAAATCCTTTAAAAAGGATTAGCGATCCGATCCGCAGATCCACATCAACATCTAAATTTGTACCAAAATTAAAGAACATTCTGAGCAGTGTTGCCAATTTGAAAAATAATTTTAAAGGATTAGAAATCCTTTGAAAAAGATTTAAAAAATCCAGAATTCCTAATCCCTCATAAAAGATGAGCGATCCGATCCTAATCCAGAGAACAAAAAGGAGGCCGATCAAAATCCATAAATCCAAACCCATTTCGATTTGGATCGCGATCCAGATCAAAGATCCTCCTTAAAAAAAAGAATATCGATCTAGATCCAAAATCGGATTGAATCTTCGGATTTAAATCCAAAAGGATCGCGTTCTTGCCCATCCCTGTCCCTGAATACTCTCTCGTGGATTTCTTTTATAATAATTATTTACAATATCTATTTTTAATAAAAAAAAATTAATTTCACTCACCGATAGTGAAACAAGATGGATGATAATCAAAATGTGCAGAATTGTAGCAAATTTCTGAAACATAAAGCGAATATTACTTATAATATTAAGTTGCCGAAAAAATAAGCTAAGTAGGGGAGAGGAGGCAGGTGAGCTGCAACCCTTGGGGTCACACATTTGAGACGCCCTGAAATCTCTTTTTATATTAATACAAAATAATTATTAATATTATTTATCAAGGAATACAAGGCAGTGAAATAAAATTCACCAAATTAATCCTGAAAGATTAATTTGGAATAGCATCTACCTCTCTACTTTAGAATTCAAGATTAGAGGAAATATTGAAAACAATAAAGAAAAAATTGTCTCAAAATGCATTTTTCTTTGGGACAATTAATTATACAAGGTTTTCTTTAGGCCATATTCTTCTTAATTAATTTACTTTTAAAATATCCTTGGACCTTTAATATACCAACTCTGATAAAAGCTTTAAAAAAAGACGTTTATTTTTCCATTTGAATAAAATAAAGCCTTCCATTATGTGCATTATTTTGTTCTTGTTGATTTACCAAAACATACATTCATTCATTCATTCGCCAATGAATGGAATGCGTAATCCAAACCCTAAAAATATCCCTATGCATGTATTGCATACTTTGACTTGACAGCATAAAGGAAAAAAAATAATTTAATAGCTATGTAGAGTCAAGATTAATAATTAGCAAAACAAATTATTAAATAAAAAGAAGAAAGATAAAGAATCTGAGTTATTCAATTTTAAGATTCTAAAATTAAAAAAAAATCTGGTGTGACTGGTCGTACAGCACACAACTTTCTTACCTTCGGTAATCGAAAGGTGTCGTGCTTGTCATCACATTTTTTGTATCGACATATCTTTAGTTCGCGACAGTACGGTACATTTGAATTTACATGTAGATGTAAAATTTATAAGAATCAGGAAATATTAATATTTTGTTACCATGGCAACTATTTCTTCTATCTTTCCTATGAATTACAAGAGTAAAGTGGTCTTCAGAAGATTGCAATGGCAAAATGAGAATATACATTTTAAAGAGCATCTAAAAAATAATTGATTTTTGAAATTTAATCAAAATCGTTGGAGCGAATTTTGAGAAAATAAAAAAAAACTGAAAAAGTGCATCAGTAAACTACTAGTACTTTTTGGCCTATTTTGATTAAAAGCTTATTTTCACACCCTAGATGGGTGTCTAACTTAAATCTAAAATTTCAACCTCCTAGCTCAAAACCTGTACGTATTGATATATCCATCAAAATCTCGACATCGAATTTTTGATATGATTACAAACTTCCTCTCTAATATCATATAAAGAAAAGAAAAAAAAAAAATTCTGAGATTCGACTTCTAATTTTTAAGAAGGATAATACAATATTTGTGACGTTTTTTACTTATTAAATAAATTTTTTTAAATTCGTTTTAAGGTTTTTCGGGCATCTGAGGCCATTTAGACCCTGTCCCTATTAATTTCAATTGATTGATATCCAATTCAATTGAAATAAATTTTGTCGCCTGGGACGGGATACGAACCCTTTGACCTTTGATATCATAAGCTCTATCTTTGAGCCATAGACACCAATAAATTTAATTTGAATCATTTTTATCTTTCGGCTTTTTCTTAATTGACAGGGTATGAAATTCTACTGGGGCTAACTGATACGCCGTAATTTCCCCTCTTTTTTTTTGCTAGGTTTTGAATGTTTTTTTTTTTTTTATCCCACCAAGGATAGTTGAGATAAAAAAAAAGGAAAGATCTCTTAGAAATTTTTTACTAAAGCCTCCACTGCTGGAACTAGAAAAAAATTTTGCATTATATCTCTAATCAAGTTAATCAAAATTTTAAAGGAATAACAAAAAAAAAAGTTTTATAGTTCAAAATTTCCGTTGCATTTATATATCCTATTTAGGCCTAAATTATGATCACCCACGCACATTCAATTTCCCCTAGATTAAAAAAAAATATTTCTGTTAGTGGAGGGTGAGAGGGGGTTAATTTTTTGCATGAAATCAAATGGGATTAGCAAATAGGTAATTAGCAATAGGGTTCTCTATTAATTACCCAGAGAGAGTAGAGGGGATGATGGCGCATATCACGGTTTGCCTTAATGAGGAGCATATATGATGTGATGAGGGTAGAAGGGGGTGTGTGTGTGGGAGATATATAATAAAAAGGAACCCTAATCTTAATCACTCGTGCTTCTGGATTATCCAGCTCATTTCATTTGGTAATGACCTCGGCACGCTCTCATTTCATGCATGTTAGCAATGAAACATCTCTATATGTGTTTATGATAATCAGAAGGTGTATAAGGGGAGGGGGAGTCTTCTTTTACCCTTCAATTAATTAAATATTCATCAAAAAAAAAAAAAAAACTAATACATATTAAAAAAAAAACAGGTGAACAAATATTTAAAATTCTTTTATTATTATTTAAGAAAAAAAAATCCTATCATAATATTCTGTATGTATTGGTCATTTGAAGGGGGTGGTATCCTCTCTCTAGTGGAAAATAATTATTTATTTCATATTTTTTTATGTTATTTAAACGTTCATCCCCTTTTGTATCTATTTTTTTCTATTTAGCTACCCGAAAAAAAACGGAATTTTTTCTGTCCGTTAAAGAAAAAATAACCTCCTTCTAGACTATCTATAATTTATTCTACGGATAAAAAAAGAAGAAAAAAAAATTCGTTGGCAATCACTTTTGGTTGTGATCATCGATTAAAATATCAATATGCGTTCTGATATAACGGAAATCTCCTTTAAGCGAAATTTATTATCAACTTCAGGGGCTTTGAGAAAAGGGTTGTATGGAATAGATGCACCCAATGCATATTCTAATACCCTATATTCAAAATTTTCCCAGTGATCAATAACCAAATTTCGAAAGGGTATTGGCGGGGCACCACCGATTAATCGGACAGAGGGTGCATCATCCGCCGTTCCCAGCGGGTCTCTATAGGTCCCTGGGAATGACATTGTATCGTGTTTGCATAGGGAGCGACTATATGCAAAAGGGTTACCCCCAAAGCCCATTTAAATATATATATCTCTTCAGTGATGAGCATGCAAACAACCCTTCTTCTTCTTCATCTTCTGTCCCCACAGGCAGCCCGTACCTGTGTGTCTGCGACAGGTAGGAAGGGATGAAAAAAAAATATTAGGGGTGGCCTCTTTTTTCATAGATCACCTCACCACCTAATAGCCAATATCTGATTTGCCTAACCCGACCGGCCCTGGGAAATTTTTGTATGACAAAAGAACTTTTGGGTGTATTCAAATCGATGCAAAAGAACGAGGAAAAGGGTTGATAATTTTTTTTTTTTTTGAGAGTCATTTTCGCGCTAGGTGGAGCCGTTTTTTTTTTCTCTTTCTTATTCTTCTTCCTAACTGTAGACTTGTCAGATAGAAGATATATGATGCACAAATTCAAAAGGAGGACGAAATTTCGCATGCTTATTTTATCGTAAACCTGTCGTGTCATTTCATAATTTCGTTGGTACAATATTCTCTAAAATAAAATATTGTTCCATTCAGAATATTAAAAAAAAATTTTAATACAGATAAAAAAAAAAAAACTGTTTTATACCTGAGCTTATTCTTTTCTTTTGGATAATAACGAGTAAATGATACTCTATTGAATTTATTTTATTTTATACTAGTATCGTACGCGAGTTTTGCTATTAATGAGTTTTTCTTGTCTTCTTTATCAGGGGGGCGGATTTAGGCATTTGCCGCCTCTAGGCAGTGGACACTTGCCCCCACTCCCCTTCCCCTCTTCAACCAACACTGAGAAACACATAAAAATTAATCTTATTATATTTTTCATCTCTTTTTGATAAAAAAAAGACTGCGTTCCTCTAGTTTTTTTTAGGGTCCGACCGAAACAAGATTTTCAACCGAAACCGAATATTCGGCCTCAACCTTAGTTTCGGCCGAAACCGTAACCGAAACCGAAACTTGTATTTCCTAAATTTTTTTTCATTTTACCTTTTTTTTTTGAATTTTTTTTCCCTCCCATGAAAATCATTTTACCTTTTTTTTTTTTAGGGAGACTAAATTTTTTTCTCCCTCAAGTGCAAATCATTTGACCTTTTTTTTTTTTGCATGCGAGTCTCATCCCATTTTTTCAGACTCTGGTTTCGGCCGGCCGAAAGTTTCGGCTACTTTTTGGCCGGAACCATGATTTTTGGCCGAACGCCGAAACCGTAACCGAAACCGAATATTAGGTCGGTTCCTAGTTTTTTTACGATTATATAAAAAAAATTATACGTATATAAATAAGCAGTTTTTTTTTTTCACAAATTTTGCCGTTCCTAAAATTTGCATCCCCCTTAAATACGGTCCTGTTCTTTATTATTTTTCATTTTTATCATCTATTTTAAACTGACCGCTCATACAAATAACTTCTGATTTTTTACTTTCTTTTACTTATTTTTAATTAAAAAATCTATTTCTCTTGAAAAATTTTAATTTTTTTTGGAAACACCCATTTTTTTTTCTGTTCTGTGCTGGGGGATTTTTTTTTAAATAAAAGGGGGGGGACCGCCAAGAAAAAAAAAAAAATTTTTCTGTCGACGTTTCGAGCGCCAATCACGCTCTTCCTCAGGACAGTATAATGTCAATTCTTACGGATTGTAGTAATTTGAATATCATTTGTTAGTTGAAATTCAGTTGTCAAAAGATACTCAAATTACTACAATCCGTAAGAATTGACATTAGACTGTCCCGAGGAAGTGCGTGATTGGCACTCGAAACGTCGACAGAAAAATTTGTTTTTATTCTTTCCTTGGCTGACTCCACTCCGTTATTTATTATATTAAATTCTTTGTTTTGTTGCATTTCCATTTCGTAAAAATAATTTTTATTCCACCTTGTAACAACTAGTATTTAAAATGAAAAAAATTTATTTTATGAGCGTAGGTGGTTTTTGACAAGTACCTCATTTATTATTTTTGACTGTTATATGAATCTCATTAGGCTCTTAATAAAGCATCAATCTCTCTTAAGGTATCTATATAATGAGTGAAAATATATCAAGAAAAATATGGCATGTATAAAAACATAGCTTGGTTTATTTTTTCTTGACTGCACTTGTCTCTTAACCAAGAAAACGTTTTTTTATTCTTTGAAGAGTGAAAAAAACCAATTAGCAATTTTTTAAGCCCCCTATCCATAGGGAAGAAGGCGGAGTCTTATAAATAAATACCTCAACCAAAACATGTTTTTATGCAAAAATGCAGGAGGATATGCAAATCGGTTTACAAATAAATTATATTATTATGACATAATTTAATTTTTTTTATGCCCTCCTCCGTTCCTGCTTCCTTTAATTGGCCATCTTAATTTGGGTATATAAAAAAAAAAAAAATACTGCATACAATTGAGTTCGTGCTAAGATATTCAATTCACTCCGGACATAAAATTCTCTTTTGAACAAAAAGGAAAAAAAATCATCCTACTAAAAAAAGTACTATAAAAAATATTTTTATTAGATTGTGATTATATAAAATTTTCTTGCCTACGAAACGATTCATTTGGGAAAAAATCTGGTGTGACTGACGGCACAGCTCTTTCGTGTACTTTTCTTAATGGAAAGTTGTGTGATATGCTTTTTCGGATTTTTTTGTGTTGAGATATATTTAGTTTCCGATACTATATCTAAGAGGTAAAATCAGGTGACTAATGTGCTGGCCTTACCAAGGGTCGCGGGTTCGGATCCGAGGCAGTTCGATGATTTTATTTAAACGATTTAAATACCAAAGCTGCCCAAGCCTGGACCCCCAATAGATATTATAAATAATAACGGTTATTCTTATATGGCCTAATTTGCCGAAAAGACTGTGTGCATGTGTGGCTGAGTGTGAGTGTGAATGGGAAAAAGTCTGAGTTAAAATCAGAGAAAAATATTTAAATTTTACCAAGGCAACTATTGTATTTTCCATATTTTCCCTAGTATAAGTACAAGTGTGCTTCAAACAATTTTAAAGGCAAAATGAGAAAATTTAAATATATATAAAATTTCATAAAAAATCAATTTAAACAAGTTTTGCTCTTTACGTGTCTGAGAGCAAAATTAATAATTGATTAGTCCAAATAGCTTAATTTATGCTTATCTATAAAAATTCCAAAAATCAAATTTGGTAAGCTATACTCGTAGCCTAATTATTTATTAACGAATGTTATTTCGTCTACTTTTCATTGAGAATATCTCTTGAAAAAATATAACCAAAGGTCTTTTGGTTTTGACAATCTCAAAGTTGCTCTGGTTCTAGTCACAGATATAAAAATTTTACCTAATTATTTTCTAGAGCTCAATGGAAATTATTGGGTCTTTATATTTCTAATTTTCAAATTTTTCTATTTAAGCCTAATTTTGACGAAATTTTATATCTTAATTACATTTTTAAGCTTTTAGAATTGATATAGATATTTGAAAAAAAATAAAATGGCGTTGACTTATTTTTTTGCAACAGCCTAATATTACAAATTTTTTTTTTTTAAACTATAGTACCGATACTCATCAGATATAATAGCACATATGTATATATTTATTTCTAAAACAAAAACATTTGAATAGATTATTTCTCTCTCTCTGTCTCATTTTAACAACGCCTTTTTTTTTAAACTAAGATTTTATCAGACAAACAAGAACGAACGAATGCAGAAGTACAAATACGTCATAAAGAAACACTTTGTCATTTGTGACCCTGTTCTTGAAAATAACACCAAGGACATACAGACAGAGAGAGAAAAAAATGAGCTTAAAAATAATTAGAAGCCTAGTCTTAAAATTAACAACACGATGAGATAATGGATGTTTTTAATAATATTTAAAAAAATACTACTTAAAGACACTAAAATGCTAGGATTATTTATTAATGTGTAGCTGGACGATTAACATAAAATTTCACACGTTTTATCTTTATAAAAAATATATCATTCGTCATTACATTTTTACTTTTTTTTTAGTCTTTAGGCATCTTAAGCCATATAGACTTTAGCGTTATATAGGCCTAAATGTGGGGGCCTAGGCACATTTATTTATTCATTTAGTATGCAAATAAATTCATAGGAATTCAATAGATTCCCATCAATATTTTATCATCAATTCTATCTTAGATAAAATCTCTAAAAAGATGCAACTTACTACTTATTTAAGATAAAACCGCACCAAATTCAATAAAGCTGACCAACTAACCGATTGAAAGATTGAATAACATGTAGACCCTATATATTTTGTAGTCTATCTATAATTGAATATTTAAATTTTAAAAATAATCAAGATTTCCAAGAAATTATCTTACTTCTAGCATTGGATTTTTAACAATCTTGTTTATTTATTTATTTATTTAAAAAGGATGTTGGCATTAGGCCATCTGACATTTTTGCCACCAATATTTATATTTTAATTAAATTTTTTAAAGCCCTTTGGTGTTAATTTCTTGGCTCTTTTGCTAGGGGTCCCGGGTTCGCATTCCGTTTCATGCAATTTATTTCCATTAAATTAGCTACCAATCAATTAAAATAAAAAGCGATGAGGTCTAAATTGCCTCAAATGCCTAAAAAGAACTTAAAAACCTTTTTTAATTTTTCCTTATTAAACACTTTAGTAACGGAAATTGCTCCCTATTAGTTGGTTTGAATGAAGATTATATGACACCACGATCCCGAAAATTATATATATTCATTAGCCAATAATAAAAAATTAAATTAATTATATAACTGGCAAGCCCTTCAATGGTCAAACCCCCCAAATGGTACAAGTTCTTTACTGATGTAGTTTTTCAGTTTTTTTCGATTTTCTCAAAATTCGCTCCAACGATTTTGATTACAATTATTTTTTAGATGCTCTTTGAAATGAATATACTCATTTTGACATTGAAATCTTTTAAGCACAATTTACACTTTTTTTTTTTTTAAAACATTCACACTTTTTTCTCATTCACACTCACATTCACACAGTCTTTTCGGCAACTTAGGCCATTTAAGACTTTGACGATAACCGTTATTTATGAATTTGTCTATATTGGGGTTCAGGCATTCTTATTTAAGCCATCTGGTATCCAAATGGCTTAAATAAAATCATCGGATTGCCTGGGGTCCGAACCCGCGACGTTTGGTATACGAGGTTAGCACGCTAACCTCTACGCCAAGCCCCGAGGGCACAATTTACACTTGTACTTCATAGCAAAGGTAGAAGAAATGGTTTCTATGGTAACAAATTATAAATATTTTCCCATGTTTATGAATTTTACATCTTGAATTCAAATGTACCGTACTGTCGGAACTTAAATATATGTCGACACAAAAATCTGCTGTGACAAGCACAGTACAGAACTTTCTCTTGCCGAAGGGTAAGAGAAGTAATTTTTTTTTTTTTTAATTTTAATTTCGTATTTATATCTTTTACTTCCATTAAAATTCTTCTTTTTTTTTTATTTAGAAATTTGTAAAATGCAGTAACACACTTACATTACGTTATATAGCCAAAAAAGGTGCAAGTGTAGATTTTCTCTCTCTTTCCCTCTTTCAAACCCCACCTCTCTAAAAAAGCAACAGCTGTATAACATAACTCGTTATTGCAGTACAAAACCGATAAATTATTCTTCTTAAAATAATCGATTATAAACAGATCTGATTAAAATAATTAATCTCAAAGAGAAGGATGAATGACATTCAGAAAAAAAAAAAACTTGAGATATAATTGGTAATTGCAATTATTTTTATTAATCAAAACTGCTGTCGTATACTCTTAAATATACAGAATAAAAGAATTTATTAATTAATAAGAGATGGTACATTCAGTTGATTTCGGGCATTTTTGGCATTTGGGCCTGTTTGTCTCACTGTGGGCACGTGGACCTGTCCAAGGCGGTTGTGTCCTTCTTGCTCGGAGTTGTCCGAAGGACAAGATACAGTAAACATTTAGCACTTGGACTCACAGGCTCATAAATATATTCTTATGTTATTAGCAAGGACATTTCAGTTAGCCTTCTCTCTCTCTCTTTTCTGCTCATGGCTCATGCTGCTTTAAACTTGAAAAATATTTGCTAATTCTAATAAATATTCTGACACTCTCTCTTCGTTTCTCTGTTAAGAAAACAAAAGGGTAGTTTATTTATATATTCTCTTTATATATAATCTTAAAAAATATGATTTATCACTGTTCTTCTCCCGAATTTTTAAGTAATTTGCTTAAAAATATTCAAACATTTTTTTTTTAAATAAAGTGATCATTATAGTAATTTATCATAAAGAAAATTGAGTTTATATTTAAAGGGAGCAAGAGGGTGGGGGAGAATCTCCCCCTCTTCCAGGTACCTGGAATTTTTTTTTAATAGCCTATTAATTTAGAAGTTTTGGGTTTCTAAATATTATTGTGAAAATAGTAGAGTATCGATATCTACTAGGTGGAAAAATTTTTCCCCTCGAGTTGACAAATTCATGATTCATTTGGCGAAATAAAGAATATTTCTTTCGGAATCAACAAAAAAATTTTTTTTTTTAATTTATTGAAGTTCTTTTTCGGCATCTGTGGTTATTAAGACCTCGTCCCAATTGAATGGTATCCAATTCAATTGAAATAAATTTCTCGCCCGGAACGGAATGCGAACCATTGACTTTTGTCACCAGAAGCTAATTCTCTACCTCTGAGCCATAAGCGCTTTACAAAATTTGATTCATATCTAGCAAGTTTCAACAAACTAAATCAAAGATTGAAAAATTTGCTCTATTTTTTTTTTTTTTTTTGGCTCGCTCCCTAATATTAAAATGCCATAGCCTACTTCTCTACATACCATATAAGCTGTGTTGAGCTATAAAAAATTTTAAACAAAATACTTGTTCACTACGGATTTGGCAAATTAATTATTCGAAAAATAAGGGAGGTCTAAAATGTGGAGAAACATCAAAATCTCTCAAGTCGAATTTTTTGACGATTACAATACTTTCTCTTTATATTCTATACGAGAAAGTAAAAAAGGCATTTAGATCATAATTTACTTCAGGTTTTTATATGATGCAATAAATTGTAGATTCACATATGACAACTTCCGAATACCTGATGATGGTCGAATAAATTTGGATCGAAACGTGAGAGGTTTATTAGAGTCACCTCTTCCTAGATAACACCTCCTATCGTATTTCGCAATCACAGATACTGTCACATCCGAGATATATTAAAAAATTTTATATTACTCTCATATATCTACATTTGCTTTGACATCTTGAATTTTTATCTTTTCTAAAGAAATTTTTCTTTATAATTTTGTAATTTTTTTTTATACTCTATTTGAAAGTCTTTTTGTAAAATATTTTAAGATCTTTTTCTACAAAATCCTGACTTCGTGTAGTCTTTTAATGTCGCGTTAAATGGACCCTGTTACGCATTAGTGTGTCAAGCGCCAGCTACCGAGTTTTGAGAAAATCAACAATAAAGTTTTTGTTTTCATTGGATTATATATAATTTTTTTGTCAATTGTACAAGTAACATTAAATATAAATTTTTAGGACATATTTCATAAAAAATACTATTAATTATAGCATTTGAAACAATATTCCGTGCTTAACTCAATTTTTAATTTTTTGGCGCTTGACGCACTAATGCATAACAGGGTCCATATGACTGTATCTGTTAACCAAATCGTTATTGATGAGCGAAGTTTTTTTTAAGAGCGAGCTTGTAATATTTTTTAAAATTCTTTAGTTCTTGTTATAATCGTTTTTTAGATTTTTTTTTTTCTTTCAATTTAATAAAATTATTATTATCGATTATTTTAATATATATAATTCGCTGAATTTATGAAACCAGCTCAAACAAAAATTCAAAATTACATTAATTTTTTTAAAATTATTTGAATAATACGATTCTCCAAGAGGGTGTTGTATGAAGCAAAAGAAGGAAGAATAAAAAAAAAGATGGATAAAAAAGACCGAAGAAGGGCCGCTAATAAAAGGACCCAAGGTATCCCCGTTTAGGTGCAGATGGATGCAAGAGGACAAAAAGAACTCCGGAAGGAAGAAGACGGTCGGATCTGAGGGCCCCATAGAGAGCGAAAGGGTTGTGACAAGATAAGTGTCCCCTCCTTTTTTTAAGAGCCCTACCCTATACTATCTACCTGTGCGACTATAAAAAAAAAATCCAGACAGACACTGCACGTGTGTGTGATGGAAATAAAAAAAAAAGGATCAAATGCACTCAGCTGCCGTCCGTCCATTGATAATGGACACCGCCATTATCTCTGTGCGCAGAGTAATTAAGAGAAATCTAATTAAATACGACTTTAAGAGCAAGGAAGCCTTTTCACTTTGGAATTGTTTTCGGAATTTGAATTAGAGATTTTTTTTTCACTTTATATAACACTATTAAGATATGAATGAATGATGGATTTATTGCTAAAAAAAAAAGAATAAGAAAGTTGGTTATTTAGTCTAACGAGAATATTTTTTTTTATATTGTTGCTAATCAGGTGAATTGATTTGTTAATCAAGAATTTTGAAGAATATATCATGTGTTGACTAAAAAACTTTTCTAAGCTTTCTTTTAGAGACAAGGTATAATTAATAATTTTAAATTTATTTTCTCTCCAATATCAGAGGAATAGTGAAAATTTTGGACTTTTTTTGACATCTCCTGAGTTTGAAAAATATGATTTTCTGTCACACTTTCACGATTCACTCGACATTTATAAACTGAATTCGTTGAAATTGGATATTTATCTCTATCAAAGCTGTTTAGTTTTTTGATATTAAACGACCGCTTATGTATTTCGCCCTCTTTAATTATTGATTTTTTTAAACGGAATTTTGTGACGCTACTTGTAGGGATTTTTAATTATTCATAGTTCTGCCACTTCCCAGTATTTCCCGTCGATTACCCTTAAATTCATTCGACACTCAAAATTTATATAAATTATTATATTACTTTTATCATATTAAAAATTTAATTCAATAATATCCAAATCGTATTGACCCTTTGGTGTTACTAGATTAGTATATCTTCAGCAACTGTGAATCAGTGTTTAAGTCGATTTTGTTGATTTTACAAGAGAGCGATTTTAAACTTTGACCAGCCCAAAATCAGAATTTATTTTCGGCATGGAAGGCCATTTAGACCCCGTCTCTATTTATTTCAATTGGGTGGGTAGCCAATCCAATTGAAATAAATTTTCGCATGAAACGGGAAGCGGATCCGCTGCCCTTGGTGCAAATGGCCACCACACTAACCACTACACTAAAGAGGGATTTTTTATAAATAATTTGATTTTTTATGATCGCATATTAGATAAATACGTATAGGCCTACTTCAGAGTAAATATATCTATATTTTATTTAATTTTAATATTTAGAATATTAGGCACTGAAAAATTATTAAAATTTGCTTTTTTGTACAAAGAAATAATTAGCTGAACTAATTAAAAAAAAAAAAAATAAATAATAATAAATAAATCAGTGCAGCTCAATACATAAAATAATATTGTGTAACCACCCGCATATTTGAATTACTGGTATTACACAAACGTAAAAATAAATATATTTTTGTAAAATTTTTATAATTTTCCCTTCTTACCGGGGTATTTCATAGCTCCTCAGTGCCCCTGAGGAATAACTTGGATTCGGCCATGGCGTGAAAAATTAATTATTCAGAATAGATAGACATAGTCAGTTATTACCTAATGAAGGATGGCAGACAAAATGTAAACAAGTCGACTTACTCATTTTTAAACAAACTTTTTAGAGATTTTCAAATTTCAAATTACAGATGCTGGGCCGGTAGAATTTAATCTTCAACATCTTGAATTGAAGATTAGAGATATTTAATAACTTACATCATTCACAAATTTTGTCTGTTGGTTTGACGAGTGAGGAGGCATTTATCCACAATAAGCTCGACGATTCAGAGAACATTCTGGTTTACTTAGCCCATATTTCAAAAAAAAAAAAAAAAAAAAAAAATCGACTTACACATATATTCACAGTTGATACGTATTCACAGTTGTTGCAGATATAATGTCTATAATCTGTCTAAAACTATAGTCTAAAGCAGTGGTTCCCAACCGGTGTGCCCCGGCACCCAAGGGTGCCGCGAGATATTTAGATAAACAAAAAAAAAAAAAAAATTAAATAAAATAAAGAGGCGGAAAAAATAGTTTTGCTAAAAAAAGGCCAAATGATTTTAACGTAAGCGGCAAAAATTTTAAATGATTTTCACTGAAGGGGAAAAAAATTTTTTGGAGGGCGGAAAAAATTTCGTTTTGCTAGGGAAAAAAAAGGAAGGGTGCCCCTTGTGTGTAATGTTATTTCCAACGCACATTTGGGGTGCCGTGGACTTCAAAAGGTTGGGAAACACTGGTCTAAAGGAAAATGAATTTTTTGTCTTAGGCGTTTATTTACACAAACTTTTATTTTCATATTGATTACAATTTTATATATATATCAATCAATATATGTGATATAATAACATCTATTATCCTGCTTTTATTCAATATTTTAATTTTTTAATTAAGTATAAAAATAACCTCTAATGAACATATATATATATGTATAGATATCAATTAGCCAATTATTTATATAACGTAATTTAAGTATTTATTCCCTTAATTAAATTTTTATGTTGTGTTTTTTTTATTTCTTTAACTCGGAATGCAATCACCTGGTTAACATTTGATTTATTTATGGCGAGGTTGGTTGGTTTGTTTGTTGGATAATAGTCCAAAAAAAAGGATTTTTAATTAATTAAAAAATTTTTATACGAAAATCCAAAAAAAAAAAATGTAAGGGGGGAGAGGTGAGAGAATGATTTCCTCTTTCTCCCCTCCCTCTAACTTTAAATTCCAATTTTAATTAAGAAAGATTAAACGAGAAAGTTTGCTACTTTGCTATTTTGATTAATCGAAAAAATTAAATAAATTTAGTGTTATAAATATGTTTGCATATTTACGTACCTTTTACACCCGAGGATAATAATTCTTGTTATAAAAGAGATAAAAATACATTTTAGATACATATACTTTTAAGAGTGGAAATAGAATCAGATATTTATCTAATTTTACTCTTTATTTAACAAAAATAAAGGAAAAGAAAGCAAAAACATAAATAAATAAATACGGTATATAATAATTGACACAATGTTAGACTGCTCACTCTGCTAAGGGGTTAAAAGTTCGGTTCCTTTCCCAAGATTTTAATTGAATCAATTTAAATAAATAGAAGTGGAGTCCAGTAAATTAAAGTTTTTATTTTAATCAGTGTCCGAAGGAACTTTGTAGCCAAGAGATTAAATAAAAAAATATTTCATTAAATTTTTATTCGCCGACGTTTCGGTCGCCAAACATTTCGCTAATTCATTGAATCAGAGATTCCAAGTAGCAAGTAAATGATAATTTTTGTTCATATAAGCTTATAATTAATAAATTAAAAAGAAATTGTATATTATTGCAATAGACATTAAAATTGAAAATATTTGCCCT
This sequence comes from Euborellia annulipes, assembly GCA_023213315.1. Taxonomy (NCBI): domain Eukaryota; kingdom Metazoa; phylum Arthropoda; class Insecta; order Dermaptera; family Anisolabididae; genus Euborellia; species Euborellia annulipes. The sequence goes on from JAKCPI010031050.1 coordinate 94,064, forward strand.
GATGAAGGTCGTGATTGGCGACCGAAACGTCGGCGAATAAAAATTAAATAAAAAAATTTTTTATTTGATCTCTTGACTGCAAATTTCCTTCGGACCTGATTAAATCCCCATCTCCATAAAACATTAAAGTTTTTGTTTTAATTTTTCTAAATAATCTTAGAATCAGAAGAAAACAAAAAATTTTTTAAAGGTTAAAAATTTTTATAACATCACCATATAGTTAAAAAAAATAAATAAATGAGAAGCATAAAAGGGAAACTCAACTGCGGGAACTGGGAAGATGTCTGTTGAGATTAGACTTGAAAGTCTGAAGATTGTAGGTTTTGGGGAAGATAGACGCAGGGAGCTTGTTCCAATCAAGGGAGGTCATGGGGACAAAGGAAGATTGGGATTGATTAGTTCTATTAGTCGTGAGTTGGATAGCATAGGGATGCTGGGACGATGCCTTCTTTGTGTTCCGTGTATATGTTGCATTGGGTGGGATAATTGATTTTAATTCGGCAGAGCATTGACCATGGTAATACCTGTAGGAGAGAGAGAGTGCAGACACGCTTCTTCTATGATCTAGTGTCTGTAGGGATGTAGGGATTTTTACTAGATTGGAATCCTTAGCTAAGAGAATGCTCTAATATAATATTTTTTATTTACTTTTATTTTATTCAAATTTTTTTTAGTGAAAATATAATAGTCCTACATCATTTTAGGATTTTTTTGTTCCCTAAAACAAATAGATTTCAATTAAAAATTATAATTAGAGTCAATGCATTGTAGTCACCTAAAACAAATCAATTTCAATGATATTATTTTTTTTAGCCAAGCTTTGGTAAAATCTCTCTCTATTATTTTTTAATTAATTCTAATAATATGAAAACAAAAACGTCGGAAATTTTTGTTGTTTGTTATAATAATATCCTAATTAATATTTAATTTAGAATTTTTGTTTGTTATGTTAAAAAAACGCAAAGAGAGTGAGGGAGAAGAGAGATTTTATTTATTGTATCCTTGTTTTATGTAGATTTATTTTTAAAATAAATATTCATAATTTTTTTTTTTCAATGAAAATATCAACAAACAATGATTGTTGTCTTTTTTTTGAAAAAATATTTTGTCCTAGACTATATAAAAGCTTATTTTTCCATGAGAGAGGGATGATGAAAATTCATTTATATACTCACATACCCATACAAATCATCAATTGTGTGTGCATTCAGGCTAATAAAAAAGTGTAAATTTTATAAAAATATTTGTCATCGAATTGCATTTTATAAACTAGTATGCATGAATGAATGATTTATGCAAAAGTGCAGAGGAAAAAAAAATAAAAAAAAAAAATGAGAGACACATGTCCATTTTTTTTTTTTTTTTTTTTGGGTGGGGTGAAATAAATGTACATATTCCGGGCCAGAGGGGGGATGGTAATCTAACCCAAATACAGAGCACATGTTCCAGAATACTGATTTATAAGTGTGTCCGTTTGTCCAGTCACGTATCGATAATTATGCGCGTCGGCGTCGTGTTCTGGCATATAGCAGCAACAGCAGCAGCAGTAACCCGGGAACGAACCCGGGACCCTGTGCTGGCACATACAGTACGTGTACATACCCATCAGACTGACAAAAAAAAAAAAAATATGTTGGCAGGGAAAACTAGAGAGAGATTTGTTATTTTCTTATATAAATTTAAGTGTCTGTAGCAAATTATCAACAATTTATTCATGTATTAATACAAATTTTTCTTTTCTACAGTATATGTAGGCTACTCCCTAGTTAATAAGAGAGAGAAATGCCTCTTAATAGGCTTGATGTTAGTCAATCTTTCTTTTCTTTTTATTAAAATTAAAAAAAAAATCTTATTTAAATTAATTTGCGTTTTTAGTGCAGTGCTTCTTAAACTTTTTGAAGTCGCGGAACACAAGTCAATATCTCACGGCCCCCCTATTTTTTTTTTTAAATTGAGATTGGTCAAAAAACTATTTATAATTTTGAATTTCGTATATGCATACACTTTCTATTCAATGCATGCATTTACTAATGTTAAAAACGTGAAAAAAAAAATCAAAAAACATAATCTCAATTTTTTTATTTTAAACATCAACGCAACGACAACATTTTAAATTCTTGTTTTAAAAATAATTAACGTGAAATCAAAAGTCTCTGATATAAGCAGTTTCAAATACCAGTTATATTAACATTTCAATATAATCGAAATTTTATAATTATAATCTAAGTATTTCAACTTATTTAACAATAATAATTTATTTGTTACATTCATAGATTCATAGGCGTAGGTTTGGGGGTTCAAACTCCCCCCCCCCCCATGGGACCCAAACTATGACTAGATATTTAAGCTCTATAATACAAATTATATTTCATATAGGGTAAGAGAAAGTAAAATATAATAATTTACTCTAGTTAAAAAAAAAACCAAAATGATTTATAAACACCCTAAAATAATCTTAAATTTTTCAAATTTTTGAAAAAATTTCCTTGAACCCCTTTCCCCATCAAAAATTTCTGGCTACGCCTATGTTTATATTTATGACTCTTCGCGGCCCCCTCCCTGGCCCCCTAGGGGGCCGCGGCCCACTACTTTAAGAAGCTCTGATTTTGTGTAGCCCAGCCACATCGATACATATTTTATTTTATTTGTTAAATACCAGTTCTATCTCAGTTTTTTTATAGCCATAAATTTTGCCTTTGGGCTTAAATGGGGAATAGAAAAATTGACGGACCCTCTATCAACATTTTGACAAAAATCTGGCGTTAGAGCACCACAAACAACTTTCAAAACTATTACAGAGGATACATTCAACATTATTAGCCTATTATTGCGACTAATATCGCATCTCACTATTTTTAATTAACAAAAAATAATGCCCTCCGTCTAAATAAAAAAAAAAAAAAAAATGCTATTACTTTATTTAATCCACCTATGATGATGTCCGAAAAAATTTGTATATAAAAATGTATATAAGAGAATTATGCGTTATACCGTGTTGACACCATATTTTTTTTTATATTAACTAAAATTAAGACAAATTAAATAAAAAAAAAATCAATAAAATAACGTTAGGAATTATTATATTTATTAAAGGGTTGTTTCGGTTTGGTTAGGGGTGGTAGTGGTGGTGGTATGTTTTAAAAAAGAACTTGGAATATTTTAAATCATCTGATATTTATTTAAATAAAAATATAAATCGATATAAATTGATTAGTAAAAAGTATTTTTTTTATTTTTTATTAAATGCGAATTGTTATTTTGATCTCTTTTTTCTCTTATCATTTTTCTCGCCTTTAAATAATGTTAGATTATAGTAAAAAGTATTTTTTTATATTTTATAAAATGGGAATTGATATTTTTATCTTCTTCTAAAGAGAGCACAAACAAGCTAGGACTTCTCTCTCTCAGTTGAGTGCGCCAAGAGCCAGCGGGCGGAGCTCTCTTTCCTTTCTTTTACTGTGGTGTATTAGTATTTATTTTAAAGTGAATAATTATATAGTGAAACTCACCCCAAACACCCTGCCAGCCAACCCACCCCTTGAGCGTTTTTTTGAAGGTAATTATTCCTTTTTTTATTCAAAAAAACTAATAAAAAAAATATTAAATTTTTTCTTATTCGAATTTATCTGCTAAAAAATAATAATTTCAAATATTAAACTACTTATTTCGTAGGGTGAGGAGAGGGGGAGTGGTGTAGGTGTTAGGTATTGAAAAAAATAAATTAGTTTTTAATTTTTTTTTACTACTTCATTTAGACATTAAAATATTACTTTCCCTTATTTTTATTTCATTTAATATATATTTTTGTTAACCGTATTTACTTATTATTTATTTACACAGGGATAGATTAAGGGTTGAAAATAATAATAAAATTATTCATTAAAATTAAATGATTTATTGTTTACTTGTCCATCTGTTATTTAATAGTTAAAATATTTTTAAAAACGTTAGAGGGTGGCCTCAAGGCAAAGATTTCCGTGAAAGGGGATTATTTAGGAAAGCTTTAACCTCCCCCTCCCCCAAAAAGTATTTGATAATCCTTTTTTTTTTTTTTAATTAAATAAAAAATGTGTATGTATTTTTATTTGAACGAGATTTTATATTTAACGATTGACAATGGAAATTTCTTTTTATTACGATGGAAATAATAATTTTTAAAAATTTAAAAAATCCTTATAGAATAGAATTTAATTTGGTTTATTGAATTATATCTCTACATATGAATTTATAGGTATCATGGCTTACTCAAACGAACAAATTTCATCAAATGTTATTGGGGATGTATTCTCTTGAATTTAACTGGATTATTCATGAAATACTCTCCTTTAGAAGGGATTGACTTTACATAAATAAAAATTATTGATCATTTGTATTTTTTAAAATATTTTTTTCAACTATTCTTTACTCAGAGAAATCAGGGTGTGGAACGTCCCCTGTAGCCATCGGTGTTTAAATAATAATATACATAGGTGTAGCCACGAGGGAAGGGGATTTGGGGGTTCAACCCCCCCTCCCCCATTGGACCCAAGCCATGACTAGATATTTAAGCTCTATAATACAAAATACTTTCTCTCTATATATCTCATATATAGGGTAAGAGAAAGTAAAATAAAATAATTTTCTCTAGCTTAAAAAAAAAAAAAAAAAAATTAAAAGAGATCCCGAGATGGGACTCTGATCAAGAGAAACAGATAGAAAGACACTTCAGGATTATAGGCCCATATATATAAAATTAAGAGGGTTGTATTTTTTATTGCCTGATATGAGTTGAATGAAAAATTGCGGCACTTAATTAAGAAAGGGCGGGCCCGAGCCAGCTCGAGGGGGGTCCAGGGAGGCGAAGCGAAGGCGGGCGGAGTGGCTAGTCATATATTTCACAAGACGCCTTATACTACCCTATTATATAGCTGGGAGGGAGGGGGAAATCATCCTGAACCCCTCCCAAAAAAAAAAAAAAAATTTCTGGCTACGCCTATGATATTACAATTAAACCCCATATATGGACCCTGTTATGCAATGGTGTGTCAAAGACCAAAAAATTCAAAATTGAGTTAAGCACGGAATATTGTTTCAAATGCTATAATTAATAGTATTTTTTATGAAATATGTCTTAAAAAAATTTATATTTAATGCTACTTGCATAATTGACAAGAAAAATTATATATAATCCAATGTAAACAAAAAACGTTATTGTTGATTTTTTCAAAACTCGATGTTTGGTCTTTGACACACCATTGATAACAGGATCCATATAGTCTCTGTACCCGAAAGGACAAAATTCAAAAAAAATTTATCTGCAAAATAATAATAATTTCAAATATTAAACTACTTATTTCGTAGGGCGAGGAGAGGGGGAGTGGTGTAGGTGTTAGGTATTAAAAAAAAATAAATTAGTTTTTAATTTTTTTACTACTTCATTTAAACATTAAAATATTACTTTCCCTTATTTTTATTTCATTTAATATATATTTTTGTTAACCGTATTTACTTATTATTTATTTACACATGGATAAATTAAGGGTTGAAAATAATAATAAAATTATTCATTAAAATTAAATGATTTATTGTTTACTTGTCCATCTGTTATTTAATAGTTAAAATATTTTTAAAAACGTTAGAGGGTGGCCTAAGGTTAATTTCATTTTTACTTTCTCTTACCTATGTATATGTTATATCTCTTACCTATGTACCTATGAACTTATATGTTAATATATAGAGAGAGAAAATATTGGATTCATATCAAAAATTCGATGTCGAGATTTTGATGGATATACACGTTTTGAGGTCCCCTGATTCCAAAAAAGTGGTTTTCGCGACATGGTCTGTCTGTCTGCTTGTGTCTATGTTCAATTTTAAGCATGAAGGAATTGAACAATGCGGCTTAAATTTTATATTTAAGTTTGACACCTCCCTGGAGCGTGAAAATAAGCTTTTAAAAAAAAATCGGCAAAAGAGTACTAGTACTTTACTGCAGAGGCGTACCAAGGCAGTTTGGGGCCTGGGGCGGCACTAGAAGAGGGGGCCTAATATTGAATTTTTTTTGGGGGGGGGGTGCTCATCTTTAAATATCCTTCTCCATAAACAAAAATATTTTTAAAATACCGTATATCCCGTACCCCAAGGGCCCGGGGCCTCAAAGAGAAATTTTCATTAAATTTTGTTCTTACTTGAGCCCTGAGGGCCCCGGGGCCTCTCAAAGAGAAATTTTCATTAAATTTTGTTCTTACTTGAGCCCTGAGGGCCCCGGGGCCTCTCAAAGAGAAATTTTCATTAAATTTTGTTTTTTACTTTGAGCCCTGAGGGCCCCGGGGCCTCTCAAAGAGAAATTTTCATTAAATTTTGTTCTTACTTGAGTCCTGAGGGCCCCGGGGCCTCTCAAAGAGAAATTTTCATTAAATTTTGTTCTTTTTACTTGAGCCCTGAGGGCCCCGGGGCCTCTCAAAGAGAAATTTTCATTAAATTTTGCTTTTTTTTATCTAAATTTTTCCGTTTTTTACCCTGAGGGCCCCGGGGCCTCTCAAAGAGAAATTTTCATTAAATTTTGTTCTTACTTTGAGCCCTGAGGGCCCCGGGGCCTCTCAAAGAGAAATTTTCATTAAATTTTGCTTTTTTTTTATCTAAATTTTTCCGTTTTTATGAGCCCTGAGGGCCCCGGGGCCTCTCAAAGAGAAATTTTCATTAAATTTTGCTTTTTTTTTTATCTAAATTTTTCCGTTTTTACTTGAGCCCTGAGAGCCCCGGGGCCTCTCAAAGAGAAATTTTCATTAAATTTTGTTTTTTTTTTTATCTAAATTTTTCCGTTTTTCTCCTGAGGGCCCCGGGGCCTCTCAAAGAGAAATTTTCATTAAATTTTGTTTTTTCTTTATTCCGTGCCCTGAGGGCCCCGGGGCCTCTCAAAGAGAAATTTTCATTAAATTTTGCTTTTTTTTTATCTAAATTTTTCCGTTTTGTACTTGAGCCCTGAGGGCCCCGGGGCCTCTCAAAGAGAAATTTTCATTAAATTTTGTTTTTTTTTTATCTAAATTTTTCCGTTTTTCCTTGGAGCCCTGAGGGGCCTCTCAAAGAGAAATTTTCATTAAATTTTGCTTTTTTTTTATCTAAATTTTTCCGTTTTTACTTGAGCCCTGAGGGCCCCGGGGCCTCTCAAAGAGAAATTTTCATTAAATTTTGCTTTTTTTTATCTAAATTTTTCCGTTTTTCTTGGCCCTGAGGGCCCCGGGGCCTCTCAAAGAGAAATTTTCATTAAATTTTGTTTTCTTACTTGAGCCCTGAGGGCCCCGGGGCCTCTCAAAGAGAAATTTTCATTAAATTTTGTTCTTTTTTATCTAAATTTTTCCGTTTTGTACTTGAGCCCTGAGGGCCCCGGGGCCTCTCAAAGAGAAATTTTCATTAAATTTTGCTTTTTTTTATCTAAATTTTTCCGTTTTGTCTGGCCCTGAGGGCCCGGGCCTCTCAAAGAGAAATTTTCATTAAATTTTGTCTTTTTTTTTATCTAAATTTTTCCGTTTTGTACTTGAGCCCTGAGGGCCTCTCAAAGAGAAATTTTCATTAAATTTTGCTTTTTTTTTATCTAAATTTTTCCGTTTTTGTACACTGTAAAAAAAAATTTTAATTTTAGTATGTTTTAGTATAGTAAATTTACAAATTTTCCTTGTAAATGATAACTACCATACATTTGTATACTAAATTTACAAATCTATGCATTCAAAAAATTTTTACAACCAAAAAACATTTTAAAATTACAATTCTCTTGGAAAATTAGAGTAAATATTGTAATTTTACCATATGATTTCTAATTTTACAATACAACGGCATTGTAATTTTAGAACACGGTTTGTAATTTTAGAAAAGGGTTTGTAATTTTACAAAAAGGTTTCTAATTTTACAATACAAGGGTATTGTAATTTTCCTTTTAAGGCTCTCTGAGACGGTCAACATGGCCGACTTTGTTTCGACTGCTTTTTAGCTTTCTTAATAAAGACATTTTTGGCACTATAAGGATTTATTTAAGTTATAATAATACAAAAAATAATAATATTATGATAACTTTAAGTTTATTTTTTATTTTATTATTTAGTAAAAATAGTTTACAATGAAGTCATACTTGAATGCCAAATAGCAGAGATAGATCATTAGTTAACAGGTGATTCGATGGTCAAATGGACTAGGCAGCAAGACTTCTACAAAAAAGGTCAGTGTTCAAATCCTGGAGGAATTTTTCATTAAATAAAAATATTTATTTCACTCCATTCAGGTAGAGACGTCCCCTAAAGGTCAATAACCTATGATGGGCCCAGTCGTAAATTTTTTTTCTTTTTTCTAAATATTAGTAAAATTACAAACATTTGGATTGTAAAATTGCTAAATATTTGTAAAATTACCAGACATTTGGATTGTAAAATTGCTAAATATTAGTAAAATTACCAAATTTGGACTCGAAAATTGCTAAATATTGGTAAAATTACCAGACATTTGGACTCGAAAATTGCTAAATATTAGTAAAATTACCACACATTTGTAAACGATTTTTGCAAAGAGTTTTGTAAAAATATCATTCAACTGTATAGTAAATTTAGTATCTATTGGTCTTGGAAATTTGCTTACAACAAAAAAATTGTAAAATCATCGAAATTTTTTTTACAGTGTACTTGAGCCCTGAGGGCCTCTCAAAGGGAAATTTTCATTTTATTTTGCTTTTTTTTATCCAAATTTTTCCGTTTTTACTTGAGCCCTGAGGGCCTCTCAAAGGGAAATTTTCATTAAATTTTGTTCTTACTTGAGCCCTGAGGGCCCCGGGGCCTCTCAAAGAGAAATTTTCATTAAATTTTGTTTTTACTTGAACCCTGAGGGCCCCGAGGCCTCTCAAAGAGAAATTTTCATTAAATTTTGTTCTTACTTGAGTCCTGAGGGCCCCGGGGCCTCTCAAAGGGAAATTTTCATTAAATTTTGTTCTTACTTGAGCCCTGAGGTCCCCGGGGCCTCTCAAAGGGAAATTTTCATTAAATTTTTTTTTTTATAAATATATGGGGGCCTATTCCGGCTCGGGGCCTGGGACGGACCGCCCCCCCCCCTCGGTACGCCACTGCTTTACTGATGTACTTTTTCAGTTTTTTTTCGATTTTCTCAAAAATTGCTCCAACGATTTTTTTTTTTAATTCATAAATCAATTATTTTTTAGATGCTCTTTAAAATATTATAGATCATATATTCTCATTTTGCCCTCCGGGACCCTCTTGCTCGCCTTCGGCGAACAAATGCATCGAATTTATTCTTGCTCACTGTTTAAAATTTTTTCATTTGATCGCCTGAGGCAAAATTTTAATAAAGTTTTAAATTTCCCTCTCTGACTTAGTTTTAAATTTCCCTCTTTGACTCAACTTCCTATTATTCTGGCCCTAATAGGCGCATACACAGGGATCGGAAGTCAGCCTCTAGCGCTTTATATTATAGTATTATGATATGATGATATTTTTTTTTCATATATCTATAGGGGGGGGGGGGGGGGGGGGGGCAAAAAAATCTATACTATTATATAAAAGGCAAGGGTCTGTCTATCTGTCTGTTTGTAACGCAGAGACTCCAAAACTACTGGTTCGATTTTCATAGAGTTTTTTTTAATTGACAGAAAATTTTCTGTGGGCGGTTTTAGGCTTTCATTATATCAAATTATTTAAAAAAACCGTACACACAGTAGAAATAAAATTTTTTTTTCACCAGATTGCTAGAACTCTAAGGGATAGTTCTTAAACAATTTTTCTTTTGCAGGTTTGGGTTTCTCCAGTGCAATTGTGATTAGTGTTAAGTGCTCAGTGTTCAACGTTCAACTAGTGCAATCAACTGGATCAGCTCTACGAGTGCAGGGAGCTTCGATGGATCAGCTCTACGAGTGCAAGGAGCTTCGAGCGACCGTCAACCCCTCAGGAGGTGAATATTTTATTCTCTAAGCCAAAGTTTCCCAACCTTAAATCCAAAAATATATAAATGATCTTATTCTAATTTCATTTTTTTCTTTTTTGTTACAGATTCCTGAGGGTCAACAGAACAAAGGTATATTATGCATGGTGCAAGAATTTTGAAGGGGGTAGATTAGATTAGCTTTTTTAGGATGTTGTTTTTTTTCAGCTGACCCCAAATAGAATTAGCTCTTTTTTAAAATCAATCAATAATAAATTATTTTAAATAGATAATTTTCAGAAATAATCGTTATAATGAATAAATTAAAAATAAAATAATTTTCACTTTTAATTAATTTGCATTTTAAAATTTTCATTTCTAATTTCTTAATTAAATTTGGATTTCATTAAAAAACTTTTCAAAAATTTGATATAAATTTTTATAAAAATCTTTTCCTAAAAATTTAACTTAATTTTTTTTAATTTTTTAAAAAATTAGATTAGACTTCCTCCCCACCTGCGTCGGGAGAGAGGATGCCTCTCTCTCCTTCACCGTGGGACATCATCAACTTGGTACCTAGAACTTAAGGTTTGATTTATATACGAATACGAATTTAAATGTATTCATTTTTCGATTAATAATTTGAAAATTCATTTTCACTCCTTAAATTGTAGTTTAATAATTTAAATATAGAGGGGTGGAGGGATGCACCATGCCAACGAGAGGGGTTTTATTTTTAAGCCTGCAAGCTATTCCGCATGAAGCCAATAGTGGAGAAATCAACGAGAATATTCTCAATTTAGGCCTCTGTTGGGGATTCGTCGTTGTTATTAGCTTCAGGTGTCTTCTCTATCTTTAGGAAGTTCGTTTTGTTAGGGTCCCTTGATTGTATTTGTATTTAGGATCCAAAAGAGAGGTAAAATGAATTATATTTTCGTTGATTTGCTCCATGAACGATTTATAAGAAGATGCGGTCAGATCTGATTGAAATATTGAGGCCCAGGTCCTCAAGTGTTCTTGTGTTTGCGAAAAGACGTCTTTTTATGACGCAATGGGAGTCTGATATGTTTTTGTATCTTTGAAGTTGGGTTTGAGGTGGCCCTATGAGTAAACGAGAGTCAGGGAGGGATGTCGTTTTTCCAGGGATAGCCTGGAAGTAAATAACGCATACCCTTAAGGCCAGGGACAGGCCCGAGGGCCCCGCCGATCTGATGGTGGGGACCGGGTAAATACAATTACAATTCGTTCGTATTTTTAATTAGGCTAGGTAGGATCTCTTTCACAAAGCCCCCTGGTCTCTCATTTACTCGTAATCCAAAAAATCACGTTCATTCTCACTGATACGATTTCCCCAGGCACCCGACTTAGGGTTTTTCGAATAATAAATCACAATTATTTTTTGAAATTTCGCATACTCTTTTTGATGCGAATAATAAAAAGAATTGCTCGTTAAGCACATTATTTTTGCTTGAATTCTTTTTGAATTTCTTTCCGAATTTTACATTTGTTTTATTTTAAAGAAAATGAAGTCTTCAAGATTAAGTATTACGCGAAATTTCAATAAGTAAGTAAATTTCACAATAGTTATTAAAATAAAATGAGCAAAACTAATTCAAATTTTATATTTTTCAGATGACTTGTATTATACAAATGAAGAAAACATTTTGGCTTAAGAGTATCATTGTCATCTATTGGTATCTACACTTCGAATTTTGTTGTTTTGGTGATTATAATATACACAGTAAGTAAATACAAATTAAGGGCATCTTTTTGCAATTTATACTTTGAGAGTTAGCTTTTTTTTTATATAATACCCAGTATATTTTATACAGTGAAGTGAACTAAGTGCAAATAACAAAAAGAAGTCTTCAAGATTAATTTTGAAAGCAACAAAATTTCAAAAGTAAGTAAATTTTCATTAAGTGATAAAATCAAAATATGCAATCTATAATATTTTTTTTTTTTTTTAGATAAATTAATAATCTATTGACAAGATTGGTCGTTTTGCCATACTCCTGCTCATTCTGGCACGACCAAATCATCATTGGTGAGAATTGGTGGGCTATGAGGGCAGGAGGAGGCCCAAAAAAAAATCTTTCACAACAAATTTTCTACTAAAAATATTCTGTATTGGGTATCTGAAGAAATATTCAGACACCTAAGTCTCACTAATATGATTTCTTCAGACTCCCAATTTACGGGAAATAAATATTTTTTTTATTTGTGTTAAGCAAGCAAGGCTAAGTTAATCTAAAGATATTATAAAAAACTTTAAACCTTCTTGCTGTTATTTTATATTTTACTACATAATTATATTTTTTTTGTAGTAAAGTGTTTATTTTTACTGTTATTTGGTGTATATGTGAGTGTGAAAAACAGAGAATAAAGAAAATCTCCAATTTCGCTGAAAATAAAAGGTAAAAAATTCTCTATTAATTGATTGGAATCAAAACTAATTTAATTTTTTTTTAGGTCATGAATCAGAACATCACCACTTACTTATTTTAATATTTTAAGAAGTACTGGGGATGTGATAGAAAGTTCGGTTTTTAATGAATGTATTTCATTCACAAACGCAATCATTTTCAAGAAAATATGTAGATATTATTCTCTTTTAAGTGACCAGATAAATAAAACAAAAGGAATGTTGCTCCCAAACAGGAAGAGAAGACAACACAAAACTGCCCTTATTACTTAAGCATTTGTCTTAAAAAAAAAAAAATAATAAAATAAAAATAAAGAAACAGTTAATATATTATTATTTGAAAAAGCAAGCTAATTTGTGATAAATTCGCTAATTAAACCATTAATTATATGTTTCGGGGCGGCGGTCATCGAGCTTCCATATAAGGACGCAGTGTGCGCCGCTGATCTGGTTTCGAACCCGGGGCACCCATTGGCCAATAACCAAGCATGATAAATTAAAAAAAAAAAAATAGAGCCCATGGCTTTTCCACCTGTCAGACAGACAGACACACAACCCTTCTCTTTTCTTTCTTTTTTAATGAGTTACAAATAAATTAACCCCACCCCCATTTGAGGTTAATCACGGGCAAACAAACCCGGAGCAGATCGCATTTCAGGCTTCATTATCAAGCAAATGGTTTCTTCTATCTCTCTTTCTCTTTCCATCTTTCTCTCTCAATGAATGGGATGCTGGAGGAATTTTTCAATGGAGCCCGGGTCCAGAGGTGAGCGTTCATTAACACCGTTTAAAAAATGAGTCACCGTTGCTGCTGCTGCTGCATTCATTCCTGAATTGTTTATCTCATCTTGTTTTTTTTTTATTTTTATAGGGTTTGAATCTCATTTCTTTAAAACTTGAAAATTTTATATGTATCTTTTAAAGTAGCTGGTATTATTTATTACTCAATTCTATTTATTTATTTAAAAAAAAAATTTTATTTTAACTGCATTTTGGATTCTTCCTATAGTTTAGAAAATTCTTTTTAAGGGTCGTTCAAATATTACGTAAAGGGGGGGGGGAGTCTGGACAAAACGTTACTAATTGTGACATGGGGGACCCGAAGTTTTCTCCAAGTGTGACATAACAATTCAAAGCTGAATTTATAAAAATTTTTGAAAAATTTGAATGATTTTCACAACCGGGAAAAATGGAGTGATTATTTGAGTGACGAGAGATAATTTACTAAAAAAAAAAGGTAAAATTTTATATAAAATATAAAAATTATATTAAATATTATATAAATTTTATATAAGAAATCTTATTCGAGTGGGAGGGGGTAGTGGCTGTGTTGTGACATATTTGTTTGTTTGGGGGTTTGTTTGTATGTGACTAACTGTAACATGAGCGGGGGGACTAGAAAATCGTCAAAAAACCGTTACGTAATATGTGGACGACCCCTTAGTGCATTTTCATATTCCCTCACTTAGTTTATTAATAATCCAAATCTCTTCAACAGAATTATTTAATTGAAAATGCGCTTAATTATTTAAAAAAAACGTCCGAATAAGTTTAACAAACAACTCAGTTTTATATCCATAATTTTATTCGAATTTCCGTATTTTTTTTTTTTTTTAATCGCATACTTCGTTAAAATCTATTTTCTTATTTTTGCTGTTTTAATTACTTTTGTAACGGCTTGATTGGGAAACATGTCTATATACAGTAGATACGTAATAAGATGATAACATGTCAGTCCGTCAGGTGGCTCGGCCTTGGCCTTGGGATGGGTAACCAAGCCGATTAACGTTGCCAAAGATAAATATTTATTTAATTTAAGATATCCTAATCTATAGTGTATGTTCTATGTTAACCATATAAAATTTTGGCATGCAGCAAAAACCATAAACAATCTAAATAAGGATATATAATAAGATATTTAATAAAAATATTAGTAGAGAGGTCTATTGCATCATATGAATGATTTTCATAAAACCACCTATCACAATTCAAAATTTAAAATGTTTTTGAAAATAAGGTCAACTAACCACTAAAAATTCGTGAAAATTTAATAAAACAATTGAAACACAATTTCATCTCTTGTCATTCGAAAAACCTCCTTCTCAAAACATCATTTTCCATTTTGCTCTGACTAGCAGGAATATCGAAATCATCTATTTATTTCTTTTGTTCCTGGCCCTTTAGACCCCTTTCCTATTTATTTAAATTGATTGGTAACAAATTCAATTGAAATTAAAGAGTGGAAATCATAATTTCTTTAGATTACTAGTTTTTATAACTGTTTGAATTTTTTCTCGGGGAGCGATCGCCCCCCCCCCCCGCCCCCCCCCCCCTTTAATCCGCCCCTGGTTCCTAGTAATATAAAAATATTAATAATAACGAATTTTTCTAAAGAGATTGGATTCATGTCAAAAATTCGATGTCGAGATTTTGATGGATATACACATTTTGAGGTCCCCTGAGTCCAAAAAAATGGTTTTCGCGACATGGTCTGTCTGTCTGTGAACAAAATATCTCAAGAACGAAAAGAGCTAGGATGTTGAAATTTTATATTTAAGTAGACCACCTCCCAGGGACGTAAAGCGAAGCTCTTTTACGAAATTGGCCAAAAAGTACTAGTACTTTACTGATGTACTTTTTCAGTTTTATTCGATTTTCTCAAAATTCACTATAACGATTTTGATTAAAATTCATAAATCAATTATTTTTTTAGATAGGCCTACTTTTTAATTTGCATATTCTCATTTTGCTCTCAAAATTGTATGAATCATACTTTTCTCTTGTACTTCATAAGAAAAAATCTGGTGTGACTGGCGCACAGCACACAACTTTCTCTTACCTTCGGTAATCGAAAGTTGTGTACTGTGCTTGTCACACCAGATTTTTTGTGTCGACATGTATTTAGTTTCCGACAGTACGGTAAATTCGATTTTCAAGATGTAAAATTTATAAGTATGGCAAAATGTTTATATTTTGATACCATGGCAACCATTTCTCCTATCTTTTCTATGGAGTACAAGAGTAAAGTGGTCTTCAGAAGATTTCAATGACAAAATGAGAATATACATTTTATTGAGAATCTAAAAAATAATTGATTTTTGAATTTAAAAAAAAATCGTTGGAGCAAATTTTGAGAAAATCGAAAAAAACTGAAAAAGTGCATCAGTAAAGTATTAGTACTCTTTGGTCGATTTTGTTCAAAATCTTCGTGTCACGTCCCATGGGGGTGCCTAACTTAAATATAAAATTTCAACTTCCTAGCTCTTTTCGTTCTTGAGATATTTTGTTCACACACACACTCACACACCCCCCCCACACACACACAGACCCACAGACACACACACAGAGACAGACCATGTCACGAAAACCACTTTTTTGGATTCAGGGGACCTCAAAACGTGAAGATCCATCAAAATCTCGACATCGAATTTTTGACATGAATCCAATACTTTCTCTCTATATATATATTACATATATACATAGCTAAGAGAAAGTAAAAAATAGTTGACATAGTAATAAATTATAAATATTTTCCCATGTTAATAAATTTTACTTCTTGAATTTTAATTAATCGGCGGAAACTGTTGACATAAAAAAATTCTGGTGTGACAAGCCCAGAACAGTTGTGTGATGTGCAACCAGTTGCAGCAGATATTTTGATTTTGAAATTTTATATAATTTTAAATTTGTCAAACAAAACACTATTTCTAAATAGCTCTATTTGCTCTAAAGAAAATTCTATAACTATAAAATTGAAAAATCCTCAATATATAAAATCGATTGATTGATTTTTTTTGAGGCATTTAATAGATGTCCTAAATTTTTAAATTAGAAATTTTACTATTTCCTATTTCACCAATAAAATGTTATCTTTATATTCTAGCATTAATTATTTATTTATTTTTATTATTTTATCAAATAAATAAATAAACTTTAAAAGCTTGATTAATTTAAAATTCAAAAGTAAAAGGAAAGGAGAGAGATGGAGTTGTAAAAATCCCTTTAGTAAGATTTCTTTTTCTTTTTTTTTTTCTTCTTCATTTGCCTGTCATCAGTTGAAATTTTATTTTTATTTTTTTCTTCTTTTAACCCGTTGTTTAATATTGCAAAGTTGTCAAGTGTATTTGTTTTAATAAAGCTTTGGCCATTAAATAAATACGTTGGAACATGCAGCATCATTATGTGTTTGTTACTTGGAGGATTTGAGAATGGACCACTCAGCATCGTTACATAAGATGGAGGAGAGGAAGGAGATCTTCGTTCTCATTATCCAACTCTCCATTGGAGGTGGTCATTAACAAAAAATAAAAATTTAATACACTGCCATTATAAGTTATTAGTACAATTACAATTACATGTATAATATCATTTGAAAAATTTGCATATCATTTGAATCGTATAGGCTCAACTTTTTGTATTCGTTTCTGTCACAAATACTTTTGAAAAAATACTTGAAGTACCCAATCTTCAGGACACAAATTGTCAATGTAATGATGTGTAATAATACAAATATATATATTATGAAAATAAATACATTTTATATAAAATATAAAAAAAATAACCATTCGTATGTATAGTTTGTATTGACATAGCGGTACTGAGCCGTTTATGATGTGAGCAGCTACCAACGCTAAGATTAATTCACTTTTCACAATTATTTTATTAATTTTTTTATACAAATGTATTTATGTATGGATTGCTAATTATCCACCAATACATTGACAATTTTTCGTCCTGAAGATGGGATCAAAGTATTCCCGAAACGCCGATAAAACAATATTTGAAAGTTTTATTTGCATATCTTCTCTCTTTTTACAATTATCACCATAGTGATTCGTTCTCTTCAGTACCCAGTATTTTTTTACTCCAAGTGCCTAGTAGCAATTACGGGTGTTCGATTATGGAAAAATTAATCGATTATCGACTATGAAAAATAATCGATTATTCGATTAATCGATTATTGGATCCGGACAGACGAAAAAATAATCGATTATCGAAAAAAAAAAAACAATCTATTATGAAAAAAAAAATCGATTATACTTTTTTTTAGTGAAATGAATTTTTTTTTTAATATACGAGTCTCATCCCATCATTTCAAAAGCATGTTTCCCGAAAATAATTGAAATATTCGATTAATCGATAATTTTCACAGCTCTAGTAGCAATATGAATAGTATTGTACCGGAAGCAATGGAAGGACTATTCCAAGTACCCAGTAATAATAGACTAGTGAAAATTTTTTTTAGAAAACAGTAAACTTTTAAAAAACTAAAACAAGTTGAAAATTTCACACCATTACTTCAGATATAAACAGGGGGGGCCCCGGGGGGGGGGGGGGGGGGGGGGCCCCCCCCCAACCCTTTTTTTTTTTTTTTTTTTCTCTTTCCCCCCCCCCCCCCCCCCCCCCCCCCCCCCCCCCCCTCCCCCCTTCCTCCATCAAACAAAAAAAAAACAAAAATATTTAATAAATATATATTTATGGGGCTTGCCCTTTTTCATACTAATAAAAAAAAAAAAAAAAAAAAAAAAAAAAAAAAAGATATAAATTTATATCCACTTGTACTATTGAGCACTACTATATTTTCAAGTGCTTTTAGTGCTCAGATTTCTAGCTATCTAACTTTTTTTTACTTTTTTCTTATCTAATTTTTCTAACTTTTTTTTTCTAATCTAAATTTTTTTTTCTTTCTCAACACTTTTCAATTTCATAATAATAGATTTTAACTCTGGACCGTAGGCTCTAAAACATTGTATTAAATAATATTTTAAATAATACAATTAGTTATATGTTTCAAGTTTTTATTGGTGGAATTATAAACTTACGACATTCTCGACTCCCATCTTCAGTTGTGGAATTTTTTTTTAATATTATTTCTAAAAATAATAATAGTCATTTGAGTCATTTGTCAGAAAATGACACATCTAGAGAGAGTAACGTATTTATACTATATAAATATTTAGGTGGTTTCCCGTTACATTCCCCAAGAAGAGGGTTCCTTCATTGTTGCATCCATTTTTGTCAATAGATGGATTTGAACCTGAGTTCCCTTCTTAGAAGCTTTATATTCCCCTTCTCAAAAGCAAAAGTATATTTTTCTTTTCACCCTGTCATCAACTCAATTATTTCTTTCTCTTCATAAATTCATAAACGACGTGTGGGATTGAAACCTACCTAAATATTTCATAAAGAAAAAAAAAAATTGTTTACTAATAAGAACAGGTGTTATGTTATATTATTCTAAGGTCATTTCGATTATATCTCAACTATAATTATAACTTTCTGGCTTAATGAACTCGTAATTTCAATTACCTTCAGAAGCAACACAGGCATATCATCGTCACAAACCAATGATAAATGAAGTATTTAATAAAATGCAATTTATTATATTTATACCCACATAATCATTTACATTAATATAAGAAAAATGGACGTTTATAAAAAAAAGATGATAAAAGTGAAGATAAATAAGATTTTTCAAAGAGAGTCCTTTTGTAATCCAAATGACACATATACTATATAATAGTATCTAATTACAGAGTGCTTTGTCAGCCAGCCATGTGAGAGAGTAGGTGTGCTTTGTGAAAATTCTCTAAAAGGTAATATTCAAGGTAAATACAAGAAAATCTAGAGTGATGTAATGGATTCCCACAAGGCTGGTTGTTTTCTAACACTAATTAATTAGAAACGGGTAAGAATAGAGAGAGAAAAAAGAAAAACGGAAGAGGGCGGAGGGCCTCCTCCGTTCCGCCTACCAAATTCTCCCCCCACCTCAACCATCTCACCCACATTTCAATTATGTTTTTAATTTAATAAAATTGCGAAAGGAATTTAGATATAAACAGGAATATAAGTAATTAAGATACTAAACAAAAAAAAAAAAAAAAGAATTTCAAATGTTCCGCATCCACCTATTGTCTTTTGGTAATTTTAACTGTAATGAGAGTATCAAATTGATATATTGATCTAATGGATATTTCTCACCCATTACGATGTATTTAGTGTCTATTTAGTGGATTCTAAAGTCAAAAGAGAAAAATATTTTATTTGAACTTGGAAATCTGAAGCCATTTAACTGAATTCTGCTTTCGTTGTGGGACTGCACTGCGATTGTGTGATCTATTGTGCTCCCCTATAACTCTCTCTGAGTCAAGGCCTCACGAAGAGGATCTATCTAAGAATGGTCCATTACACATCCCTCAAGCCCTTGTTACTGGAGGAGATTATATTGCCCTATTGCTCCAGTGAATTTTTTAACCAAGAGTATAGTTTTATTTCGGATTAGTAGTTCACAGCTTATTCAATAAGCCAAGTCACTTCAAAAGCATATGTATGTATCATAAAGGCAAAGCTAAATTTATCTTTTAAATATATAAAAGATATACATTTTCAAGCAAGAAAAATTCATTTTTTCAAAGTCCATAAAATAATTTTTTCTATAACAAGTTGTGGCTGTTATAGAATTCTAGCTTAGAGAGCTGAACAAGGCAGATCATAGGCAAAACGTTCTGAAATAAAGAGTGTTAAAAAATAGATGCTTTTTATTATCGGAAACTTTCAAAGTATGGAGATTATTATATTTCTCATTCTCTTGTTCCAAATTTGTTGAAAATCTCAATGCTGACTTTTGTATTTGATAATCGTATGGAGGGAGGCCGTCTAATTTACAGGAAGGTGAAGAAAATAGACTTTATTCGGACCAAAATTATGTATGTAATTTGGCTTTATGGTGAGCAGAAGCCTGAAATACAGGCATCATTTCAGACAACAAAATAATTGTTGTATTTATTTCACGAGTGCAGGAGGCACGAAAGATTTTTTACAACCTTTGTAGGTGTACTTTTCCCCTCTTTTTTTTTATAAATCTTGTTTTTTTTTTTAAGTTTGTCTATATTTGTAAAGTTTTGTTGTTGTATTGTATTTAAAATCCTGATGATGGGTGACGTATAGTCCCCGAAACGTTGACATAGGAAATAAATAATTTTGGGCCGAATAAAGTCTATTTTCTTCACCTTCCCCTTTTGTATTTGTTTTTGAATAATAGATTTCAATACTGTATTTTTTTCATTAAGGGTAATTTGGCAATTTGATCTTAGAATTGAACAGCATCAAATGTAGACTACATTTTTTTTAAATAATCTTTGCGCCATCTTTTTACGGCATATAGATTTTTTTAAATATACTTATTATTTGTAGGGAAATCAGGAAGTTACTAGAATAATTTTTGTATTATGTTCCCAGTTGTAGAAAGACGTTAAAAAAGAAAAATAAATTTTTTCTTTTTGCAGGATCTATTTAATAACCAGAGAAATCTGGTGCACAGCTTTCAGTTTCGGCAAGTAACGCCAACCTCACTTCTACAGTCTTTTGTTATTAAATAGATCCTGCATAAAGAAAAATGTATTCTTTCTTTTGCCTCCTTCTACAACTAGAGACGTAAAACAAAAATTATTCAAGTAACTTCCTGATTTCCCTACAATTGACGATCACTTGGTCTGTTTCAGGAATATAGTTATTATGTTAATACAATATTTGTTCCAGGCACATAAAAAACCTAGACCTATATATTTTTACCATTCGATACTCACAAATATTTAAAGTATTTTTTTCATTACATTCTTTGTTGGTTGTAGTTTGTTGTACACAGAAAAACTGTACTAAGATTAAGAAGTTTTGGTTTTTGACACTGAAGAAGGCAGTAGCAAATTCCCGAAACATGTTTGCCTAAAAAATCAAAAGGTTCAGACACTGGATGATAATAAATTTTTGGATTCATTTCCGGATAAACTCTCGAGGGCTCTCCACTTATATTATGTAGATAGTGCCCATGTAAAAATTTATTTCTGAGTAGAATAATTCTTTTTCTATTTATATTTTTTGTATAATTATATATCGATTGCAACATCTTTAGTAAGCCAGCATACATGCATGCGTCATCTCTCTTTTCATTTTGTATTAAAAAAAAGTCAGACATGTTTCAACCATTATTATATTTGCCAGCACGCGGTTATGAGCCGTTGGGGGTGGCTGTGTGTAATTGTTGTTGTGAGAGGGAGTAACATTTGCGGCAAGGGTAACAACCGCCGGTGTGTGCTCAGCCCACGTGTTACAATATATGTATATATAATATAAAGAGAAAGGGCATGTAATTATAGGGAAACGTTCGGGCTCCAAAAGCCCTTCCTTTGTGGGTGGGCATCAGGCACGCCGTAAAGGCGACACCCGAGAAGAGCCATCTGACACTTCACTCCGTATGGAAATAGGCTTGGTACATAGCCTCCTGAAGATGGAGCGAAGCTTAAACACTACAAATTAAATAGTATGCTATGATATGATGTCATCAACACCAAAAAAATTTGAGTTTTACAGTTTCGACAATTTCTTTGGACCGAACAAATTGATAAAATAAAAAATATAAATTCTCAATTATTTTTCTTTAATATTTGTATTAAATCTATAATTTTAAGATTTTAATTTTTAGTTTTCCAATTTGATTATTCACTAACAATGATTTTTTTTTTACTTTTAAACACTACACATTTTTTCTCATTGCTTATCTCCTCTCACTCTTACTTGCAATTATCACTACAGCCATTGAATGGTTCTCTTCATTTGACTTTAAATTAATTCTATTTATAAAAATACCGGTATATTTATCTCACAGATAATTTTGAATTTTTATGAAGTATGGATTAATTTTCTGGCCGTTGGGTTTTAGATCTTTACCTGAAACATTATCATCGTTAGCATTTTTACTTTCTCTTGCCTCTATATATGTTAATATATATAGAGAGAAAGTATTGGTTTCATGTCAAAAATTCGATGTCGAGATTTTGATGGATATATACGTTTTGAGGTCCCCTGAGTCCAAAAAAGTGGTTTTCGGAGGTTTGTGGGGGAGGGTAAGCATGAAGGAATTGAGCTAGGAAGTTGAAATTTTATATTTAAGTTTTGTACCCTCCTGGACCGTGAAAATAAGCTTTTAATCAAAATCGGCCAAAGAGTACTAATACTTTACTGATGTACTTTTTCAGTTTTTTTCGATTTTCTCAAAATTGTCTTCAATTGTCTTCTTTTGATTAAAATTCAAAAATCAATTATTTTTTAGATGCTCTTTAAAATGTATATTCTCATTTTGCCATTGAAATGTTCTGAAGACCACTTTACTCTTATACTTCATAGGAAGGATTTCAATGGCAGAAATGAGAATAGCCATTTGAGTAACAAAATATAAATATTTTCCCATACTTTTAAATTTTACATCTTGAATTCTAATATATCGGCGGAAACTAAATATATGTCGACACGAAAAATCTGGTGTGACAAGCACAGAACACAACTTTCGATTACCGGAGGTAAAAGAAAGTTGTGTGCTGTGCGACAGTCATACCAAATTTTAAAAATTTATTTAGAGTATCGGTATCTGAGGGCTTTTAGACCATGTCTCTATTTTTTCTAAAATAATTGATACCGGTATCTAATAGTCTATAATTTAGCATTATTTTTTTTATAAAAAACAAAAAAAAGTCTTTAGTTGCCGATCGGGGGGCCAGGGGCCGGGCCCCCCAAAGCCTTCTCCAAAAAAAAAAATACTATTGTTTTCCCTAATGATTTTTTTTTTTAATAATTATTTTATTAATTCTCATAAATTCTAAAATCTAACAAAAAACTTATAAATAATTGAAAAAAATCTCGAATATTTATGAATTTTGTATTAAAATTATTTTTTATTTAGAAAAAAAAATTTTATTTGTTTTTATTTATAAGTATTATATTATCTAAAAAATTTTCCAGTTTAAGTTTTGGAGAAGGGGGGGGAGGATAAAATTTTGGGCCCCCAAGAGAAATTTAACTGGTTTTGACTCTTTTGCCGTCAAATTTGTAATTTCCATAAAACAGTATATATTTATGATTAATTTTGATTGTTATGTAAACTATTTAATCCACATAAGACATTTTATTTTCTTAAATAATCGCCTGCTTCTTCTTAATTATTTTTTTTTTTAATTATAATATTTTTATTTATTTTTAAGGAAGAGATGTCTAAATATCATGATGTTGAATGGGTTAGAATATTATTTTTAGAAAGGAAAATTTGCTAAACAATTAATAAAGGATTTAATTGAATGAATGTCCTTTTTGCAAGGGGCTTGCCTCTTTGTGTTTTAATTTTCACATCTATTCAAGGTTGAGATTTTTTCTTTTTTTTGTTTTTATTTGTTTTGATAATTATCCGCGATACGAAAAACGAACATGATTTCGAGGTTGTTGTCAAAAAATAAAAAGGGTGTGAAAGTAGTAAGTAAATAAAGAAACATCCAAGGGTTGATGCATTTCCTCTTGAGTTCATTCAAAATTATTCCAAGAAAATTTAATTATTCATGCAGAGTGTTTTTTTTTTTATTTAAAAAGTGTGATTAAGCTAAATGATACCTAGAAGTTCGCTATGGTTAGTTAACAACTCAATCTCTAGATTGAACAATAAATTTCTTTGAAAGTTAGTGTTCAGAATAAACGAGAGAATGATTTTTTCTTTAATGTCTTCTTCCTATTAAGGGATAATTTATTTTAATGACTGATGTTTACATTTTACGTTAAATCTTAATTAATTTACATGTTGATTGAGATAAGAGAATGGAAATTGTGATAATAGGGTGACTTTTTGTTGTCGAGAAAAGAAAAATAGAAAATCTCAATCAATTCTCTTAAGCACTCAAAAAAAAATCCCTTTTATCATTGCAATTTCTTGTTCTTGTTTTATTGTTTCATAAAGGGTTAGAATTTGTGTTATTAATTTATATTTGAATAGAAATATTTTTCAGATTGAAAATAAAATTTCAATTTTGAAAAATGCTTTTAGAATAGTTAGTAGATTTTTCTAAGTTACCTTTGATTCAATTTTATGGATTAAATAAACTACGGTAGTTTCTTTTTATAAGATAAATATCTTTAATTATAAAATTCTATTTTTGAAGGATTATTTCTATAAGAGGATATCCTTTCTTGAAGAGAAAGAAGAATAACGTGGAATAAAAAAAAAAAAATAAATAAAAAGATATCAAGAATGGAGATAATTTTTATTAAGAAACATTTCTCTACAAATAACTTCCTAGATAAATAATCTAATCCTAAAATATTATTTTTATTATTCTAAGTGAAGGACATCCATCCTCTTTATTAAATGATATTCTAAAGAAATTTTTTTATTGTGATTTTATTAATAACTTGAAAGTTTTGGAGTTTAGGCTTTCACAGTTGTTATCATTAGTAAAAGAATTTGATTTTCGGTTTAACTGTGGTTCATTTGTAAAAATTACAACGTTTCGGCCACTCATTCTGTGGCCTTCTTCAGGTTCCATTCAGCAAGGTTATAAAGGTTGTTACATCTGTGACAATCTCAATTGAATTGTTTCAATTGAATTGTCAATTCAATTGAGATTGTCACAGATGTAACAACCTTTATAACCTTAGCTGAATTGAACCTGAAGAATGCGACAGAATGAGTGGCCGAAACGTTGTAATTTTTACAATTGAACCACAGTTAAATCGAAAATCAAATTCTTTTACTAATAATTTAAAAGGTTTAAAAATTTTCAGGATTTTTTTAACTTTAAATTAATATTTGAAAAGTTTAACTTTGAAGGATTGTTTTAAAATATCAACTTTTTATTTGCCCTTTTTTTCTTCAAAGCAGCTATTTTGATGCACTTTGATTTAATAATTTATTAAATTTTATAAGGACATTTTTTGAATTGCTCCCACTTTATTTCTAAGTATTTTTCCTTTGATCAGAGGGTTGAAAATGAAAAGAGAAGGTGAGGGTTAAGTCGTTCCAAAAGGGCTTGTCAATAATAATACTTTTGAAATTGATCCTTGAGGGATTATTTAATACCCCGTTTGTAGGGTTGGCTGTTAAACTACCCCTAAAACGAGAGAAATTATCTAATAAAGCTTGGAGTTTAATAATACTCTATAATATATTATAGCTCTCAGTCGAAGAGCATAATTCGAAATAACTCAAAAGCCAATAAGGAATCGTTTGATTTTGCAAATAAATTTTGTTTAGGCCTTTAATGCCCAGTTGCACCAACATATCTCAAGTCTCAAGATCGTCTTACATCTTACATTTGAACTTAGAGTGTTGCACCAACATTTAATACGAACTTAAGTCCTGATTTTGAGCTTACATCTCAAGTAGTCAAATTTGGCGACTTAAGTCCCTCTCAGCCTGAATTCGTAACCTAAAAGGAGAATTGTGACATTTTATCTATTCAACTATCTATATATACCCTTAGAATATATTCATTTTTTTTAATTAATCAATCTTATTGTTATTATTTAAAAAAAAAATTATATTTTCATACTGCCTGTCAAGAATTTTTAAAAAATTTACCAGGTATATTTATATTATATATAAAAAATTCGAAATAAAATTTGTTGAAGCATAGACGGTGTGTAAAAGTTTAAACTGTTTTTAATCGCTATAAATTGGTTTTTACTTCAAGATATTAATAAAAAACGTGAATATTGGTGTGGATGGAGCTGATCGGAGGTGAAGATTTTGATGTTTGCATAATGTTATAATTGACAGAGGTTTTGAACATAACCTCGTATTTTCAAAATATATCTGTCAAAATTCAATATGATTTTAAATAAATATATTAAATATATTTTTACTGTTAAATTTATTAATATATTAAATTAAAATATTAGCCTAAATTAAATTATTAATTTGTTTATTAATTAAATAAACCCATTATTAAAAATATAATATATTATATTAAATATTTTAAATAGATATTAAAAATAATAGATTTAAAAGTTGATTGAATTGAAGTGGCAGAAAAACGTCAAACAAAAAGTAAGTAAATTTATTTATTTTAAATTAAAAAAAAAAATACTGTAGATTAACTTACAATTTGTTTGTGTTTTTTTGTACCATTTCATTCAATAGTTTGTCTAGAAAAATATATTATGAAAATTTTTCTCTTTTTTATTCCCCAATGAGCGAGGACCTAGAAATACTTAACTTATTAAAACTTGTTAATATTTTTTTGTTGACAGAATTTGATAAAACAGATTAAGCTGATTATTTATTTATTTATTTTTATTTTGGTCAGATTTTGGTTAGCAAATATGTTTTTTGTTGTCCTGCAGTGCCGCCTAGTGGCTAATTTGTAACAAAAATGCGAGGTTGCCAGATGTTGTTTTTTCTTAAAGGCAGCTTGTGTAAGATCATTTGAAGATTCATTGGTGCAACGTTTTAAATCTCAAGCTGAGACTTGAGTTCAAGACGGACTTGAGCAAGCCAAGATCTGAGACTTGTTGGTGCAACTGGGCATAAGTAATTTTAGATGCTATCAGAATTCTCCCTCCTATTTTCCTGAGGGACTATATAGTCCAATTTTTTGAATTATATAATTCAAAAAATTGGAGACCTGGAATTCGAATTTCTTAAATTTTATTCATTCGATTTTTATAATATATCTACTTAGATTTTTGGACTCAAATAGCTCAATTCCAGTCGATCTCGGCCTAAATTGTAATTAATTTTATTTATGAACTTAATTGATTGATTCTACTCTAGTAGAGAGCCAATAAAATTTAGATGGTCTAAAGAAGAAATCTCTGTTATAAATATTCTTATTTACTTTTCCCTTTTATTTTATTTGCATATAAATATTAAAGATTTTTATTTATTTATTATAGCGTTTATTTATTTTTTTTTTTTTCTCGAAATTTTTTTGGTTGCATGTTCAAAATTATGAAGAAGGCAATCAGTAGAGCTCATTATTTTATATTTCTCTTGCAGTTAAATAAAGTAATAAGGATTAAATTATGATGATTATCTTCTTTAACTTCCTTCTTATTTATTTATTTGTATAATTTGAAAGATAAATTTGAATTATTGCTGGTTTAGATATTCAAATTTGTCATTGATGTTTTCATTAACTTAGTTATTAAGAAGATTTATTTTCTTTATTGTTTGGTGTCAGTGAAAGTCTAATCTTATACAATCAGCATAATTTGTTTTTTTAATTTAATAAACATTTATTAAAAAATAAAAATTGTAGCAGACCAAAAATATTTGAAATTTTACACTTTGAGAATAGCTCCATAATCCCTGTCTGTGATAAAATATGAGAGTAATTAACATATTGAGAAATCGAGATAAGTAAATCAGTTTTATTATAAAATTTAAACCACAAATCGACACTTAAATATTTATTAAATTTATTAGTGTGCATTTAATAGTCCCTAAAAGGGCTATCATTTGTCATTGATATATGATTGTCATGGTTAGATAGTCAAGCCTATTTGAGATTGCCATTAATATAATGTATGCCCATGTAATATAAAACGATCGGGAATGGGATAGGGGATAAAGGGGGGGGGGGGTGGCTCTTAAACAAAACCCTCCCCCTGAAAAGGGATCAGCCGTCACCAATTGCCCTCTCTCTCTCTCTAAACTCTAACTTAAGTCAAAAATCAATTTCCTATATTAATTTTTAATCCCAGCTACTGCCATATGGCCAATTAAACATCGGTTATTCCCCCCTCCCCATCCCTCTATACAACTCTAATCGGTGGACGCGCTTAAAATCCACTTTGCCCTAATCGGACGATTAAATTTAATCAATGATTATTTTAAACGCCAATTACTGTATGCTCGCTGCCACTGTACAAACTACCTTGTAATTTCCTAATCATATTCAATTTTCGAAATTTTAGAAATCCTCTCAGTCTTTTTATTTTTTTAAATTGAATATTATATTAAAAGAGAAATGTAAACAAATATGAGCAGATTTTATTTAATCCTTTTTCGATATACAAAAAAATTTAAATTAAAAATAAATTAATATCATACGTATTTATATTTTTCATTATTTACTATTAATCCAATATACTAATATTTGAAATCATGGGGAGGTGAGAGGGGGGGGGGAGTGCACTGTTGACAAAAAAATGTCTTCAAAAATAAAAAAAAAATTTAAACCTTGTCCTATTTACTTAAAATCAACTCTAATTTATATTTAAAAAAATATATACCAGACTGGTTTGGTTTGAAGTGAATAGATCTTTGAATTTTATAAAATAAATTCAAGGGATGATAATTAAAAAAAAAAAAATATAGGGCCTATATGTTTCAAGTAAAATAATACACTTTATATCTTTTTCGCTATTACTGTCATCTTCAGATTGAGTTGTGATTGCATTCGTTTAGATGACAGTAGTCTAAAGTTGATAAAGTGTAATCTATTATTTCATCAATAAAAACTTGAAACATATCACCTAGTCCATCATTTAAAATACTATTTCAATACTTGCTTGTTTCTCTGCATATTATCTCAGTTGGTCGGTTAAATAGTTTACAATATTTTCATTAAATATTATTTCTCATAGGTAAATTTTTCTTAGATCTTTTGAGAGCTTGGAGAATTTTCTACAGGGCCTTTCTGTCTTTCCAAAAAGTTTGAGAAACAATGCTCTAAAAGAAAAAAAAATTATTATTATTGAAAAAATGTTAAAAGTATAAATGGAAGATGTTATGCATAAAGGAACCAAGCGCCATTATGATCGAAATTGAGATAAGACCGCCATCTTGTTTATTTAAATCACATTATTATTTTGGAGATTTCACAGTTATCATTAGTAAAAGAATTTGATTTTCGGTTTAACTGTGGTATATTTGTTTGTACAAATTACAACGTTTCGGACACTCATTCTGTGGCCTTCTTCAGGTGCAATTCAGATTGTTACATCTGTGACAACCTTTATAATCTTAGCTGAATTATAAAGGTTGTCACAGATGTAACAATCTGAATTGAGGGGACGAAATGTTGTAATTTTTACAAATAAACCACAGTTAAACCGAAAATCAAATTCTTTTACTAATCACAACACTTTGTGGTATAAAACAAGAAAAAAGTTATTGCCATTGGTTTTGTTTACACTTTTGCAAATGAAATACCCCCCCCCCCCCTATCTCAGATTTAGGTTAATGGCGCTTGGTTCCTTCGTGCATAACATCGTTCAAATTAAATTTTTATATAAAACAAAATACAATTATACAAGCTTATTATCGATAATATGTATTTAACCACTTATATAATAAAGCTATACCACTAAATGGCCTCTGAAACCGAAAAGGGTTATAAAATCCTTAAATTCTAATATACCAGCGGAAACGGAATTTTGTTATGTATGCTTGTATTTTTCGCTTTCAAAAAATGATTTAATAACTTGACTCTATAGATTCAATAGAAATTGAAAAGACCCACCAGTCATTTTATCTTTGGTAAATCCCAAATAATTTCTAAAATTTATTCAAATTTATTTTAAAATATTTTTTTATATTAAGAGGAAAAGTTTGAATTCAATTCACTAAACAAAAGAATGGGCATGGAGAGAAAAAAAAAATAAATAAAAAAATTGACCTTTTAACATCTGATATGGAAAGTTGTGAGTTCAAAGTGAATCGTGTTTTTCAATATCAACGTCACCATCATCATCATCATCGATGAACAATTAACCAACAAAAATCGACCTTAAAAGATAACAAGACCCCAAAAAAAAAATTTCTATATTGTTAAACTCATTTCCCGAATTGTTTTTTTTTTTTTTTTTTTTTTTTTATAAATCTCTGGTGGTGGCGTATTAACATATATATTAGCAAATTAGCATACAATATCTTCTTCACTTCGAGTTTAGCTACCGGTGTCTTGTGTGTTTTTCGCACAAATCTTGATTTCTCATTCACGCTTCTTTTTATGTAATTTACTTAGGTAGCTATGAAAAGCAAATACACACACACCTCTCTTTCTTTCTCCAAAACTAAAATAAGTTTTATTTCTTTGTTGTTCCCAAGAAAAATTCCCAACGATTGCTAACCAGACCCCCCAACTCGTTACATATGACCAACACTTGACAACACTTTTTTTTTGGGAAAATATTTTTAATGTGATGATCCTTCCCATTTTAGGAAATAAATTAACAAAAATCTGGTGTGATAGTCGGACCAGATTTTTTTTTGTGTCAATTTAGTTTCCGCTGGTATATTAGGATTTAAGGTTTTTTTAACCCTTTTCGGTTACAGAGGCCATTTAGTGCTATAGCTTTATTATATAAGTGGTTAAATACATATTATCGATGGCTACCGGGGGATGTTCAACAGGCTTATTGGGGGGTCACCAATCCCGAGCTTTCGCTGCGCTGGGCAATGCTTAACCGTAATGATTGTGGTGATTAAAATTCAAGATAAAAAAAATCTGGTGTGACTGGTCGCATAGCACACAACTTTCTCTTACCTTTAGTAATAGAAAGTTGTGTACTGTACTTATCACACCAGATTTTTTGTCGACATGTATTTAGGTTCCGACAGTACGGTACATTCGAATTTCAAGATGTAAAATTTTTTTTTTTTTTTTGTTTTTTAAAACATTCACACTTTTTTCTCTTTCACACTCACACTCACATTCACACTGTCTTTTCGGCAGCTCAGGCCATATAAGACATTTACGATAACCGTTATTTATGAATTTATATATATTAGGGTCCAGGCATTTTTATTTAAGCCATCTGGTATCCAGATGGCTTAAATAAAATCATCGGACTGCCTGGGGTCCGAACCCGCGACGTTTGGTATATGAGGTTAGCACGCTAACCTCTACACCACGCCCCGTGGGCGATGTAAAATTTATAAACGTAAAATATTTTTATTTTGTTACCATGGCAACCATTTCTTCTATCTTTCCTATGAAGATAAGAGTAAAGTGTGCTTC
This sequence comes from Euborellia annulipes, assembly GCA_023213315.1. Lineage (NCBI taxonomy): Eukaryota > Metazoa > Arthropoda > Insecta > Dermaptera > Anisolabididae > Euborellia > Euborellia annulipes. The sequence continues at coordinate 125,162 of JAKCPI010031050.1, forward strand.
ATACAATTTTGAGAGCAAAATGAGAATATAAGTTTTAAAGAGCATCACAAAAATAATTGATTTTTGAATTTTAATCAAAATCGTTAAAAGGAATTTTGAGAAAATCGAAAAAAACTGAAAAAGTACATCAGTAAAGTACCAGTACTCTTTGACTGATTTTGATCAAAAGATTATTTTCACGCTTCATGGGGGTACTGAATTTAAATATAAAATTTCATCCTCATAGATCAATTCCTTCATGCTTAAAATTGAACACACAGACAGACAGACAAACCATGTCGCGAAAACCACTTTTTTGGACTCAGGGGATCTCAAAACGTGTATATCCATCAAAATCTCGACATCGAATTTTTGACATGAATCCAATACTTTCTCTCTATATATATTAACATATAGAGGTAAGAGAAAGCAAAAAATAAACATACAAATTAAATAGAATATTGAATATCTTTTTGAAGAAACTTAATATTTCTTTTTTTTTTTTTAGAAAATTAAGAAACACTAATTGATCTTATAATAATAATAATAATAAAAATAATAACAGCGGATCTAATTACAAGGTGCTTAAAAATAATGAAGATCCAAAGAGGCGGATCCTAATTAACCGTCCTTTCGGTAGCTTCGGACTACTCTCTCGTTCATTCCTCGTTGTTTACAAACACACACAGAGAGATTGGATTTTTATTAAATGTTCAGAGCCTTGAAAATTGATTTACAAAATCAACTAATTGGCAGAGGTTTTTACACAATTTCATTTGAAAATTATACTCTTAACCATTTTTATAGACTTCTGTTGCAGATTGTCTATTAATAGTTATAATTTCTTAAGGGACGACTTTAATAAACTTCCAAGCTATTGATTAAAAAGAACCATAACTCTTTGGAAAAATAAAAATATAAATATTGCATTTACAAATCAATTACAACCTTTTCCAATTTAAATACAATCATTTTGAAATAAACTTTTCACTTTTGAATATCTTACTCTCGCGAAAGTTCAAACATTATGACATTTTGGTCTTAATTAAATAGAAAAAACTATAAGGGACTTAAATTGATTCTGTAGTCTCCCAAAGTAGAGAATCTCTTGGCTCTACTAAGAAATCAAATTCAAAATTTTATCATGTTTGGGGTCAAAAAAGAAGATGATTGTATTTGACTTGAGAAATGTTTGTAATTGCTTTATAAAATCATTACTATATATAAAGAGCTAGAGGCTGGAGCGGGAGAGGGAAATTTAAAATTTTTAAACAGTTAGAAAGAATAAATGTGATGGATAGATGTAAAATTTATTAACCTGGAAAAATAGTTATATTTGGTTACCATGACAACCATTCGCATCTTTCATACAAGAGTAAAGCATGCTTCAAACAATTTCAAGGGTTAAATGAGAATATACATTTTAAAGAGCATCTAAAAAATAATTAATTTATGAATTTTAATCAAATCCGTTGAAGTGAATTTTGAGAAAATCGAAAAAAAAAAAAAAAAAACTGGAAAAAGTACATCAGTAAAGTACTAGTACTTGTTGGACGATTTTGATTAAAAGCTTATTTTCATTCCTCCCGAAAGTGTCTAACTTAAATATAAAATTTCAACCTCCTAGCTCAATTCTTTCACGCGGAAAATTCAGGGAACCTCAAAACGTGTATATTCATCAAAATCTCGACATCTAATTTTTGACATGAATTCAATACTTTCTCTCTCTATTTATACATATATAGGTAAGAGAAAGTATAAATATTATAGATAATTTTTTTCAAAATTACAACAGAATTCGAAGCATTTTGGGATCCGAGTCTAACAAGCAATCTTACCCATATATTTGTTGTGTCGATGGATATATCAATATTCCTGGTAGGCCTATGTGTAACAAAGAGAAATAAATCGTGGACATGCACGCTGACTGAATGAAACAAAATTGTATATATTCGATGTAGGCCTATATATTTGATGCGATTTTTGGCACTTTTTCTTTTCAATTTTCTTTGTTTATATGCTGAATGAAAAATGAATAAACTTTCTCTACAACTCTGAAGGTTTTTTTTTTTTTTTTGTAGTGACTTCATAAAATATAAATGAGACTATTTATAATTCGATACTTACTGATGACCTCTTAAGACAAATAACCTCGATGATAGACAGGCGCCAATTTTGGAACTCTATTTTTTTTGTAGAGCTCCCTCATTCCTATCTGGGAAAAGATCTGTAGATCGGGGTGATCTAAAATTCATATTGAATTTGTAACGCGATCGAGGCACCGGCAGGTCCGGGTTCGTGACCCCGGGGGCTCAAAACAGCTGCATTTCATCTCTCTCTCTTTTTCCCTCTTGTTGTTGATATGTTTTGCTTTTCTTTTGTATATGAAATTAAATTGTCAATCATTTTAATGAATGAGTTAAGCAGGGCTAAGATTGAAGGAATAACGGATGGGGTATCGAATTATTAATTTTCTTATTTATATTATTTTTGAACATTTTGTTCAATAATATTTCATAAGACTTCAAATGAACCAAATTACTGGTTATAAAAAATATTTAAATGATTAATAATTACACAAAGTTATTTTTGTTATGACTGTATTCATACTTTAGACATACACACCTTTTAAGATTTTATTTTCATATAGAAAGATAAAAACTCTAATATAACATTTGCTCGCTTGATTTTTATCAATCATTAAGAGAGATTAAAATTAACGTACCGTAACCTACGTGTATATAACGTAATTGTAATATACGTATATATATCTTATTAGCATACATACAGTCATATATTATTATTAGCGTGACTTTTTTTTTCAACTTGATAAAATTTTGATGGACTGTAAAAATATTTTATTTTATTTTCTAAACTCACGAAAAATCTTTGAGAAAATTTCAAATAGGCTAATCAAAGAACAAAAGAATTTTATCGCCATTATTGGCCTTAAGATTATCTTTTTGCTTTTTTTTAAATACTTTTATGTAGCGTTTATACTAAGGTAAAATATAAGCCCAGTTGTTGATTTATTTCCCCCTTCTTTTTAAATAAAAAAAAATTTTGTACTCTTGCAAGTTTTATTATGTTAATATACCGTATGTTTATATAATGAGGGATATAATTATTAAATAAAATATAATCTATTTTTATATATAAATAACATTTTTTCTCGCTGAAAAAAAGATCCTTTACATGATTATCTAAGTTTTTTAATTTTCTGTAAAAAAGTACCTAAAATTTGAAATTTTAATTGAATTAAATACAAAATTTTTCACTTTCTCAAAGGCAAAGTACTTACTATTTATTGCATTTTGCTCCATAACTCTCGTTATTTTTTACGTTCTCTTACCCTATATATGAAATATATAGAGAGAAAAAGTATATAATAATTTACTAATTGGTAGGTTTAAATTGTTTTTTCCACATTTCTATAAATTTTCATTCAAAAACTCGACTAATCAAAGCATAGTAGCATATTTACAATAGCATGTAGAACCTTAAACATTTTTAAAAAGTTTTTATTATTATCAATATTATTAAGAGACAATTTCTTCTTTCTCTTATATGATACTCTACATACGGTATCTTAATACATGCTCCAAATTAGTAATCAAAGTACGAAACGACTTACCGGTAGAACAGTTTCTGCTTTAACAAATCAATCATTGTAGCTGGCTGATGCTCATGAGGTAGATCTGAAAAAAAAGTCACAAATATTAAAGGTGTGAAAATTTAAATAATTCATATAATATTTTAAAATCGCAATACTTTCTCTCTCTATATATTTCATATATAGGGTAAGAGAAAGTAAAAAGACCATAAATTGAGACAAATCAAAGGCTGATTTCAGTCTAAAATTTTTTATCTATTCCCTCTCAACGTTTCGATTATGCCCAAAAATTAAAATTGAGAATCATCATATAGATAGATCTACTAAACCTCTATTTTTCGGCATCTGAAGCCATTTTCACATCTTCTATTCATAGAATATTAAATTTAAGCCAATATAATTTAATAATTATTATTATTAAAATATGAATTGAATTTTCTATACAAAATAGAATATTTAAAAAACAATGAAAAATTTTCCTGTTCCGATACATTATTGGGGGGGGGGGGGTTGTATAACGGATAGATAGGCCAGCAAACCATCGACCCTTAAAGAATTAAGCAAGTCTTTTGCTAGTCTAAACGACTGGTGCACCCCAGTGGCGTATTCAGGGGGGGGCCCAGGGGGCCGGCCCCCCCAAAGCCTTCTCCAAAACAAAAAAATACCTATTGTTTTCACTAATGATTTTTTTTTAAATAATTATTTTACTAACTCTCCTAAATTCTAAAATCTAAAAAAAACTTATAAATAATTGAAAAAATCTCTAATATTTACGAATTTTGTGTTAAAATTTTTTTTTATTTCAAGAAAAAAAAAATTTTTTTTTATTTCAAGAAAAAAAAAATTTTTTTTTATTTGTTTTTTATTTATAATTATTATATTATCTAAAAAATTTCTCCACTTTAAGTTTCTTGGAAAAAAAAGGGGGGTTCAAAAACTTTTGGGCCCCCCCAAGCAAAATCCTGGCTACGCTACTGGTGCACCCATAAGTATTAAATTAATTTTCAGTCAATATTTAACATTTAGTAAGCGAAGGAAGTCAGCCAGTGGCGTTATTTCAACTTTTTCTCAATGTAATTTTTTATCCTCGGGGATTTTCTTCTCTCTTGCTTAGTTTCAAAATTTTAATTTTACATTGCTACCAATGAAGATATTTGTATTTTCTAGTTCTGTGAATAAGCAGAACAAATTCTCACAATAAATATCTCTCTAAAAATTATTTAATACATTTATTCAAATATTGTAAATTCAAATATAATTAAGAAATTATAAAATATTTGTTTGTTCCAAATTTCATAAAATTTTATAAAATACATAATATTCTCCAAATGATATAATAATGTTCAGAATTTAATTATTGTTGCTAAAAATAAAAAAACAAACTTCATTATTTTATTTATCTATTTCTTGAATTATTTATTCACTCTAATACATTCACAAAGATGGCAGAAATATAAAAAGAGAAGAAAATGGAGATAGCCTAGTGCGTAGATAATTAAATATAAGAGTGAAGTGTAAAAGGTTTGTTGTGGTGATGTTCTCTTGGCCACTTGACTCATATTTGGTATGATGAACATGAACAAACAGGTCAATAAAATATATACATGGTAAGTCAATAAAATTTGCACCTCGGATTATAAGAGTAGCAGACAGAGAGAGAGAGAGAGCAAAAGATAAAAAAAAAAGAATTCCAAATATTCATGTAATAAAATGAATAATTGAAATCAGGTAGTCAAAATAAATAAATAAATGTTTAACTCTTCTTTTTTAATTTAGTTTAAATTTTATTTATTAAACATTTCTTTCCAGTTTTGTTTTCGTTCCGGTTATAATTTTTATCTTTTTAATCGAAGTTCTGTTTCCGGTTATTAAAAATAAAAAAAAATAATTTTTTTTTTTTAATATAGTGTTATAAACACTACTTAGGCTTAAGAAGTTAACGTTTGAATTTAACTCCCTTCACTCCTCGCTGTTTGTAGGAATTATAAAAATTAAATTTCTCAATTTTTTGTTTAAATATCTTCATGTTTTAGATTTCAAAGACCTTAAAAATTAAAAATTCTTAAATCCCTCGGGATTGGTGTAAGGGTTAGCGCGCTAGCCTTGTATACCAAAGGTCGCGGGTTTGGATCACAGGCAGTCTGTTGATTTTATTTAAACCATTTGGATACCAAATGGCTTAAATAAGAATGCCTGGACCCCAATATATACAATATATATTAATTAATCAACGGTTATCGTCAAAGTCTTATATGGCCTGAGTTGCCGAAAAGACTGTGTGTATGAGTGTGATTGTGAGTGAGAAAAATGTGTGAGTGTTTTTAAAAAAAGAAAAAAGAAAAATTCTTAAAAAATTAAAATAATTTAACAATTAAATAGTTAAAAGTAAACACTAGGAAGTTTAAAAAAGTAAAAAGGAGTTTTATTTTTTTTATGTACATTTCGATGTTAAAACATCATCATCAGATCTTTATTGCAAACTCATGATGATGATGTTTAAACATCGAAATTTACATAAACCAAATTTTTGAAACTAAACTTTTATTTATTATTAAATTATTTTAATTTAAAAAATGTTTTTACTAGTGCCTACGGTGAATTCTTTAGATTACATAAAAATTCTTATTCTTCAAGTATTTAATACTATTGTATAAATGTTTCTATTTCTATGCAAAATAAAAATCTAGAAAGAAATTACTAAAAGTTGCATGAAAATAAAGAAAAAAGTAAAAATTCTCTACATCGAATTTTTGAAATGATCTTAATACTTTTTCACCATTACATATAAATGTAAGAGAAAGTAAAAAAGCATTATCAACTCCATTACTGCAATCATTTTATTGTTACATATTATAATTCCTATGTATTATACTGGTATGTGATTAAATAAAATTCATAGTTCAATATTAAAATTTTTATTTTTAAAATTTTATTTATTGCCCCATCTTTAGGCCCCATTTTTAGGCCCCATCGCTCAGGGACCCACATCTTGTGGGTACGTGAATGGCAACCACGATCTGCCCGAGCTGGGGCAGCCAGTCTTAATCTTTGTATGTCTGTCTCTTCCTCTTTCCTCTTTCAACAGGCGTCAGACCATGCGACGGCCCGGCCTATTCTATCTTTCTCGGTCGCAAAAACGCATGATAGGGTTGGAGGGAGGTCCGCCGACCCCGCATTGCGGGAATAAGGCGAGGACAGTAGAAGTTTAGGAAGGCCCCAAAATTTTTCCTGTACCAGGGGTCTCAATCTACCTAAATTCGCCCCTGCCTACCTCTGGGACAATTCAAATGAAATCTAAGAAACGCATAATTTTTTTTTTTAATTGGTATTTTCTGTCATTTAGACTTTAGACAATACTTAACATACGTGATCCAGGAACATTACATTTTATGCCTTTTGGTATCCAAATGATTTAAATAAATATTCATCTTTATCCAAACCCACACCTGTTGGTCCTTTAAGGTTATAAATATTGACGTTTGTCATTATCTGATTAGGAGAGGGGGAAATTTTTTATAAAGATTTGTTTTAGGTTCTTTTTGACATCTGAGATCATCCAGGCTTCGTCCATATTTAATTAATTGACAGGCATTATATTTAAATAAAAAGTGAAAACTTAAAACAGGAAGCGAATCCTTAGCTCCAGAGGCGAGACCTATATCTCTATATACAGCCCATAGACTGCTTATAGTAGATTGTCTGTCGATCGTTAGTAAAAAAAAAAAGTTGAAATATCGTGGATTTAATAAATTTTATATTTACAAATACAATTTTTGATAAATTTTTATTTTGTAAAAGTTGCAATTTATTGTAAAAAAAATGTCTAGTTTTTTTGTGTTTTTATTGTTTAATAAGTAGTTAATAAATACAATAACATTTTGAAAAGCAAGTTTATTTAAATTTTGTTGATATTAGTTTGAGATTCATTTGTAAATTCCAAACCCGGGAATCAACTGTTTGTTCAGTCGGTTAGAATAACTTGAATTCATCATCATCATTAGAACAGATTCTAAAATACAAAACTAACTAGCCTCCCCCCCCCTCTCTCTCTCTCTCTGCTATTTAATTTCTTTATTTGATTAAATTATACACTCTACTGTATTACTAAATAGAGGGATATCCTTTCTATCTATTATTCTATAAATTTCTCCTAAAGGGAAAATAGGTTCTAATAGTTATTCTTCAGATATTTTTATTAAATTTAATTCTTCACTCAGTTACCCCCGCAAAGGCTTTTATCATTCTCTTAATTTCCTTATCAAGTGTGGCTTCCGTTACATCGTTGCGTTAGGTACTTCCAATAAGCCGACCCCGAATTAAGAAATTTTAAGACAAAGACGAATAATTAATTCCATTTAAATATTATTTAAATACCCCTTTAATTAAAAAACTCACAATTTGAAATTGGGGAGGGGATGTCAAATTTTTGACATTAAAATATTGATAGTAAAAAGAAATGAATTTTACATTTGCAAATAATATCATAAATAATATTTATTGGAAATTAATTTCTGGATTAAATAAATTTATTAAGTTGAATTTTAGTAAGAGCGTAGGAAGAGGAACTTCCTTAACTAAACTTTTTTTTATTGCTATATCCACGGAATAATTTATTTTTAAGTAAATATTAATTTTACTAAAAACAAGTTTTTTTTAATTTTTTATCTTATATTTTACGAATAAAATAATTTTACAAAAATAAAAAATTTTATTAATTGCGTTATTATTTTATATTGCTCATTGTACAATTGACTCTTCAACCGGAAATTAGCTAAATTTCGTTCATGGACCAAAAAAAAAAAACATTATTTTCTTTGTGTAAATTACAATCATTAAAAATCTGGTGTGACTGGCGCACAGCATACAACTTTCTCTTACCTTCGATAAGCGAAAGTTGTGTACTAATACTCTATTAACTTATATAATTTTCTAAACATCAAAAATATGATGTTTATTTCCAAAGAGATTAAATTTGAAAATCAATTAGAAAGCCTTCTTTTTTTTTGATAATTTAAGGAGATTAGCTTTTTTTGTGATTGCAAATATTTCTACATCAAGGAAGGAATGTTCCTTGTAAGTTTTTTGTTCTTCTAACCTAAATCTAATAGCATTCGATGTTAATTTTTTTTCTCCATTTTTTTTAATCTGTATAATTATAGGATTATATTTATATTTAAAAATTTCTACCTTGATTGTTAAATTATTATTTTTTTTTTATAATTTAGAAGCTGAAGGACTTTTTATTTAAAGTGAATGCTAGGTCTCTCTCTTTTTCTTAAAGATCTGAGGGTGATCAGATTATCGTTCTAAAAATTCTTCGTAGTTAATTTTCTTGTCCAGCTCTAACTTTAAAAAAATTGCAAATATCCTTGTTTATAAATTATATGTCTTTTAAGATTACTCCCACTCCTAAAAATCACTGTTGGGGAACAATCCTCTCCGCGATCTCCTTAACCAAGGTGAGACAAGCTGTCAATGACAAACCATAATCAATGATAAGAGATATGTGTTAGACTAGGTTCTTCTTGTTTTGAATCTAATATACTGTAGCATATTATTTTGTAAGAATTTAAAGTAGTGCTGATAAGATCAAATAGGAGACCGTAATTGTATTATACTCGTATTTAAGAAGAACGCAAGAAAGGAGGAAGGTCGGAATTTTAAGCAAGTACAGGATCCCATTGAATTTAAAAAAATCTAGTGTGACTGGCGCACAGCACACAACTTTCTCTTACCTTCGGTAATCGAAAGTTGTATACTGTGCTTGTCACACCAGATTTTTTGTGTCGACATGTATTTATTTTCCGACAGTACGGTACATTCTATTTTCAAGATGTAAAATTTATAAGTATGGCAAAATATTTATATTTTGTTACCATGGCAACCATTTGTCCTATCTTTTCTATAGAGTACAAGAGTAAAGTGTTCTTCAGAAGATTTCAATGACAAAATGAGAATATATATTTTATTGAAAATCTAAAAAATAATTGATTTTTGAATTAAAAAAAAAAAATCGTTGGAGCAAATTTAGAGAAAATTGGGTGGCGCCTAACTCAAATATAAAATTTCAACCTCCTAGCTCTAGCTCTTTTCGTTCACAGACAGATAAACACACACAGACAGACCATTTTTTTGGACTCAGGGGACCTCAAAACATGTATTTCCATCAAAATCTCGACATCGAATTTTTGACATGGACGCAATACTTTCTATAGGCCTATATTTCATATATATGGTAAGAGAAGGTAAAAATATGGTGTGACTGGTCGCACAATACACAACTTTCTCTTACCTTTGGTAATTGAAAGTTGAAAATGAGAATATACATTTTAAAGGGCATCGAAAAAATAATTGATTTATGAATCTTAATTAAAATCTTTGGGAGGGGGGGGGAATTTTGAGAAAATCGAAAAAACTAAAAAATTACATTCGTAACCTAAAGTAATACTTTTTTTGTTCACAAGCTTCGTGTCACTTAACTTAAATATCAAATTTCAACCTCCCATCTCTGTTCGTTCTTCAGAAATTTTGTTCACAGAGAGACTATTTTACGGAACCCACTTTTTTGGACTCAGGAGACCTCAAAACATGTATTTCCATCAAAATTTCGACATCAAATTTTTCACATGAATCTAATTCTTTCTCTCTCCTTTCTATTCCATTCCAAACCTATCCACTTCCTTAAAAATTAAAATTGAAAATCGTCTTTTTTGCTTTATCGTTAAAAAAAAAATACATAAATTTATCGTTGGTTACTTTTGTCCTGTAAGTTAATATATACGGTACCCATTTCCTTTATAAGAATTTTTTTCTTAATTCTTACAGTTAGAGAGAGAGAGAAGGAAAGAGACGAAGGGATATTTATTAGACAATGTAATGTTAGAATAAACAAAGAGCATTAGATAGAGAGAGAGATTCCCCAAAAAAAGCCTTAAAGATGCATTCGGACAGGTCCTGAAAAAGAGAGAGAGAGAGAGATGCTGGAGAGTGCCGTGAGAGTTAAGAGACGACGGGTCATGGGTCGTGACCCGACCAGGTCCCCCTCCCCCGATCCCCCTGTACTCATACAACCGATGATTAATTTTACGCTCAGACTCCTCTCTCTTGCAGCCCTTAAAATTGCATCCCTTATTTTTATTATAATACATCTTCTACTCTCTCTCTGATCCCCCTAACTGGTCCCCGGAGGGCGTTGAGTCTGCCTTCGAAAAAATTAAATTTAGCTTAGCGCACTCTCTCTCTCTTTACTCACATACACACACACACATAAAAGAAGAAAAAACTCTCAACTCTAATTGTATCGAGTCAAATTCTATCGAGCAGAATATTAAAAAAGTCGTCGTCTCTCGCCGCCGCCTCGTAAAAAAAAAGGGTAGATTAATTTACTTAAGTCCTTAATTTATGGAATTTCAGGAACTAAATTGCTATCAATCAAACCGAAATTAAGTCTCTCGCTCTCTCTCTCTATTCAAATTACACACGCTCCTCCTCTCTCTATTGCTTTGCTTGTCTTAATTATATAATAACATATCTTTTTTTTTATTCTTTTTATAAATTCTATCGTTTCGATTTCAAAAAAAAAAAAAATTCATCTCAATTAATGTCAAAGCTTAATCAGAATCATATCCAAATTTTAAACAGGTGATTTATATAATAATAATAATAATAATAATAATAAGGGGAAAAAATATTAGGTGTCACGATATTTTTCTTCTGGATACTCGATTTTAATATATATATATTCTAATTAAATAATTGAGAATGCTTCTTCAAATTATATTTTACCCTTTCCATTTTCCAATTAAAAAGAAAGGTGGCTGACATCTGGTTCGTTAAATTTAAAATTTGGAGATGATTAAATGATAATTTCAAAAATTAGTACAGAAAGGAAATTCAGACAAATGATTGAAGTTATTTATTTATTTATTCCATTTAATTGAAAATATTTCGATGCGATTGGGATTATACTGTATCCTCCTACATAAACAGGTAGAATGCCGTATAAAAAAATATTAGATGCAGTTAGAATTATTATATTTAAATAAATTTTTTTAATGTAAAATTACACTTATTACGTGACGCGTTAGGAGGGGGGGGTCTGGACAAAAGGTTACTGATTGTGGGGTTCCGGTGGTTTCTCTCGATGGCGAAAAAGACCTTAAATAAAATGAAAAAATTTTATACTAATCTGGAATTTAGGCGACTCACGATTCGATTATGGAAAAAATAATCGATTATTCCGATTAATCGATTACCCACACAGCACGGAATATTGCAATCTTGCTCAATGTTGACGAAATATTGCGGCAACATTGATGCAATATTGCAGCTCAAACAGCAATATTGCTAGTTTGGAATATTGCCGCTGCAATGTTGCCAAGAATCGCAATGTTTCTGCAACATTGCTGCAATATTTTGTGTGTTGGAGTATTGACGAAAAAATAATCGATTAAAAAAACGAAATTTTTTTCCGCCCTTTTTTCCGCCCTGCGGAAAATTTTTTTTCTTCCGTGAAAATCATTTGGCTTTTTTATTTTAGATACGAGTCTCGTTCGATCTTTTCAAACGCATTTTTCCCAAAAATCGATTTTTTTCTCCAATAATCGGTTATGAAAAATAATTGAAATATTCGATTAATCGATTATTTTTTAAGAATATAATCGGTGAATAATCGATTAATCGATAATTTTACGCAGCCCTACTTACGACTTCAATATTTTGCGCTCATTTCATTCATTTTCCATTATTTGTGCGATATTACTGTTATGGATCGATCTTTTTTTGGTATAGGTCTTTCTTTATTCTATAAAGAGTATATTATTTATTGATAGCGATCACATAATACCCGAGCATTTATTTGCCTCCCTCTTCTTCGTCCTCTTAACTGTCAGGCTCTGCGACGGGCCAGTTTACCCTCTCTCTTCCTCCCAACCATGTTATTATTATTCACCTCTTATTAAAGACTTACGGAATAATTTATTCTTCCTAAATTTCTACCGTGCTTTTTCTGACTCTCTCCCAGGTCTGTAAAAAATATCCCAAGTCATAAACTTATTTTAAGGTAAAAAGAGTTGGAAAAGTTTCACAATATTAATACAATGTTGTTTGTTTATCCTATCAATACAGAGAAAGAGATTTTAATTAATAAACTTTCTTATCAATTCCAGCCTGATGTTTTTATTTATCTTAATGGAATGGATAAATAAATAAAAAAATAAATAAATCCTGGCAGAATTCCCTAAAATTCCCTTATCATTCGCCTCATCCTCTTTCAACATTCTTTCTCTAATTAAGAATGTCGATAAGAGAGAAGTTTTCGTTTCTTTCGTCACCTGCTGATGCCTTGTAAAAGCTTCTAGCAACTGATATCATTAGTTTATTTACAACCGACACCAATCAACCTAAAATCAGGAATTTTTCACTGATTCCTAAAACGAATGGGAATTTTATTTTAGAGAGAAAGCAAAAAAAAAGAACCGGCTTTAATCGGCGTTAATCCAGATACAAAGTTATATATTTGAGGCTATATTATACATGTATTAACAGGTTCAAAAATTTTAGAAAAGTTGAGAAATCCTAAGTAAATGAAAAAAAATCACTTTAAAATAGAGATGAATGTATTGGTCAATATTGCATCATCAAACTCAAAAAATTCAGGGTTAAGAGATTTATTTATATGAAAATTTTCCTTGTAAAGCTTTTGGAAATGGTCTTTTTATAAGTCTTATTTAATAAATATTAGAAGATTTCTGAATTATTTAATTTTGTCGATGATTCGGGGACTAAACATAATCCATCTTCAGGATATGGGATAGGATATAAGTCCTACAGTTGGAGGACGTTTAATCTCCGAAATATAGACGAGGTGAGATTAAATAACTGAGACATAAATTTATTAATTAAGACCTGTGAAAATCCCATTTTCAATGGCTTCAAAAGAAAAATTTCATTTAAATAAATCTCTTAACTCTGAATTTTTGGAGATCGCAATACTAATGTTAGGTCAATATATATCTTAGAGGTTTTGACGTTTAGCCGACAAGGTAAATAATTCGGGTCGAAAGAAGTATTATAATTTTGCATCTTCTAATTGTAATTACTACGTCAGAAACTTTTTGTTTCATTAGTTTTACTTTCTCTTACCTATATATGAATATATTGAGAAAGTATTGGATTCATGTCAAAAATTCGATGTCAAGATTTTGATGGATATACACGTTTTGAGGTCCCTTGAGTAAAACAAAGTTGTTTTTGCAACATGGTCTGTCTTTGTGACTGTGAACAAAATATTTCAATAACGAAAAGAGCTAGGAGGTTGAAATTTTATATTTAAGTTGGGTATCCTCCTGGGAAGTGTCATGAAGCTTTTGAACAAAATCGGTCAAATAGTACTAGTACTTTACTGATTCACTTTTTCAGTTTTTTTCGATTTTCTCAAAATTCGCTCCAACGATTCATTACTGCGCCAAAAAAAAAAAAAAAAAACTATTAAATTTAAAACACCCTTTGCGAGAAAAGCTGAGTTCGACTTCCGAGAGTGACTAATTTTTTCTATTTATTATTTTAAGATAAATAACTAAATATCGCGTAATAAACAACTATTATTGATACTAAAAAGAAGGAACCCGATAGACAGATAGAGATCTATCTATCTCTAATAGATTTCCTCCAAAATTGCCTCTAACTGGTTTTTAAAGTTGACTTAGTTCAGTTACAATATCGTATGTGACTTGATAACTGAAATGAGAACAGCAGAAAGCTCTGCCTCTCTGGTTCTGTTTCGAGTCACCCGGCCGTTTCGATTTTTCACATCGATCGGCGGGGCTCTCTCTACTGGGTTTTGATACCCGGGTCACGTACCGAGGGGGCCCCTCAAAAAAAAAAAACGTTCTCGTCGACGCCGACGTCGTCGTCGTCGTCCTCGTCTTCGACTCCATCACTTCAATCACACACAGTTCAATAGAAAAGACGACGCCAAGTCCATAGTGTGTATGTGTATGTGCGTACTTCACGGCACATGATTGAATCCGTACATTGCATTCGTTTTTAATTAAAGTGGATTGACGGGCATTCAAAAATTTAATCTTAATATAATATGACTTATCTCCGCAGAAGAACTTAAAGCAAAAATATATTTAGTTCATTTTCAGAAATTAAAATAAAGATGCCAAATTTATTGTTAATGATAAACTTTTGAAAAGCCACTGCTGTCTTCTAATGACTGAAGGGAAGAAATTTTTTTTTTTTTTTTTAATTTACTCCAAAGAATCTACTGTATTTAAAAAAAACTACTGCAACTTCTTTGTTACTCTATCTTTATTCATTAGTGTCAAAACTGACACAAATGGTTATTTTGGGTAATTCATGGGACTTTAATGAGGTGGGTTATAATTTCCTTCCTCATGAGAAAGCATCATCACTTATAATGTTTTCCCTGAATTGTCTTTAACTTCATTGAGATTGGCTATATTGTAAGATTTAATCAGAGAAAGCAGGAAAACAAGGTTTTTTGTTTCAATAATTAATATAAACACTTGATACTTATTTCGACACAAAATGTGTCATCATCAGAAGTGAATACGTATCGAAATACGTAGCTAGTGTTTATATTAACAAATAAATAATCGAAACAAAAAACCTTTGTTTTTCTGCTTGAATTTAATTATCTGATTAAATCATAATGTTTCAACTAGAGCCAACGGTTACCAGTTTAAAATTAATATACTGTATAACTTAATTTTTTTTATTTTATAATAATTTTTACGTTGTATTATAATTTATAATAATTGATCGTTTCAGCTCATAAGAACTTTAAAGCTTTATTTAATTAAAGCCGAAACGTTTTCTTTTTTGATTTTCGTTCTCCTGTTTGGCTGACATCTACTCCTTTTATTTATCTGATTTATTTTCAAAAATTTTAACACTGATATCTAAAATAATCATTTGCTTGTGACGATTATGAGTTGCTTCCTGATGGATGTTGATATATTAGGTATTATTCTTGTTTAATGGTCCTTGATCATCAAAGAAAATAAAGTTAATAACTTCATGCAATTAGTATCTTCATTTAAATGTTCCGGAATTCATTTGATATTATAATATAAAATAAAATTGATTGTTATACTTTATTCCCTATTGCTAATTCCTCCAACCAGCGCATCAATAATATTATTTTAAGTCCAAATCACTATCTTCATAGGCTGTTAGCTTACTGAATTTTAAATTTCCAATATTTTTTTGACTCTCAGTTTTTATATTCATGAATATTGGTTTTGTATGTTTAAATATAGAAGTAGATGTATAGATTTGAGAAATAAAATAGAGAGTGAGTCGCTTAGTAATAAGGCGTGCATGCGTTTCGGTTGGGGTCCTGAAACCTCCTCAGGGACCACGACGGAGCAATAAAATCCATCGGTGGCGTGGCTGATACGATTTATTTATTTATCGTAGCCGGCTGCTGCCTCCCTCCTGGGCCATCACCTTGATTTATACGTCTCTACAAAGCACTTAGGATGATTCTCTGCCAAGATAGAGATACAAAAGTACATACAGATAGACATGGAAAATCATTATCTTCTTATATAACTTCTACTACTCATTTTGCTGTTTTATATCTTATACAATTTCTTCCTTAGCCGTGGGGCGCTTCTTCGGTATTACTCCCTAGAAATTCATCCCTCTTCCAAAGAACGAATCTAACTAACTACAGTACTTATATATTAAACATACGCTCATATACTTAACCAAATACTAGTCGGTTTATCCATTATTTGATTAATAGCTACAAAAAATTGAAACTTATTACAAGGGTATTTTATGGCTGGTAGAATTTTCATCAGGAATAAAAACAGAAAAAAATGCAGTCAGGTTTTTTTCTCTAAAAAAATATATTCTTTACATCTTAACAGCTCCGAAGATGGCTTTAATCGAGGCTGCTATTATATTTTTTTAAAGAAAAAATTCTGATTGCACTTTCTTCTGTTTTTATTCCTGATGAAAATTGAAACCTGGCATGCAACATGAAGTTTTTCAATAAAATTGGTCCAAGAATATTTGTATTTAACTAAAGTAGCCTACTTTTTCAGTTTCGAATTTTCTCAAAATTGACTTTAACAATTTTGATTAAAATTCATAAATCAATTATTAAAGTGGAACTTTTATTTGATCGCCTCAAATTTTTTTCGTTCCTCTATCAGCATGTCGCGTTACAAGACGTGTCAAACGTCAATGGCCGTGACGCTACAAGTTATGACGTCAATGGCCGTGACGCTCATTGCATTGTATTTTGTACAAACAATTTATGTATAATAATACACACTATATGACAACTCCACTATTGACTCAATGCTTTGTCATTTGAGTTCATACTCTCAACTATTGGACTGAGGATGGTTTTATCTCATTAAAACCGAAACTGTTTCCATAACAGAGAGTTTAATTTCGTGGAGACTTATTACCTGGCTGCATTCTCCTTTCCTATCTACTAATTTAAAATGATTCAAATACTAAATAAATCAGTTTTTAACAGTTTTTAACATGCGTCTATTGATTTCCCATTTCCCAATTATTAAGTTAAGATTAAAAACGCGTATTTAATACCCTTAATTGAATAATTTTCTGAAAATTTTCAGTTAAACGCCTACCACCCGAAAAAAAAAGTTTCACTTGTATCGTGGTTTCATAAAACCACACAATGTTTTTTTTATATGCTCTTTCAAAAATAAACTCTCATTTTGCCCTCAAGCACACTTTACTCTAGTACTTCATAGGAAAAATAGGACCTAAGAGGAGAAATAGTTTCCAACATAACAAAATATAAATATTTTTCTCCGATTGATTATAAATTTTACCTATTGTGTTTTAATTGACTATCGATAACTAAATATCTGGACACAGAAATCTGGGACAAGCACAGATTATCTTCGGCAATCTAACCTCTGAAGATGGTTACATAGATAACCGAAATGTCAACTTGATATACCACCAGTAAATTAAATACTTACTTGTTAGCTGCTTTCGTTCTTTTTTCTTTTTTTATCTAACTATCGTTGATTTTGAATGTGGAACAAGTCCATTTTGTAAGTAAAAGTAGAGCTAATTCTTATTACAAATTAACTTCAAATTTGTGACTTAATTAAAAAATTAATTTGTAATAATAAATAGCTCAATTATTTTTTACAAAATGGACTTGGCCCACTTTCAAAATCAATAGATCAATTATTGTTCCGCTGCTACTTTTTTTCTGAAAAGAAAAGCAGATGTCACCTAAATTAGGTTCTAATTAATAGGCTATAATTTTTTTAAAAATGAAATGGGAAAAATGTTGTTGTTGTAAATATGTATGTTATGTTTATAGAAATAATTAATGAATCATTTGAAATAATCCATAATAATGGTCTGGGAGTAACGTAGTAATAATTGAATTCTTAAATGTTTTGGAAAATAATTATAATCAAATTTTTCAATATGGGAACACAAAATCAACAAGTTGGTAGGAAATTAGAGGTCTTTATGTGTGTGAACAGTTTCCTGATATGGGTGGGGGTGGGGGCTACGAGAGTTGAAAAACAAGAGAGGACTAGGTGACTCCTTTAAACAGTCATAAACAGACCCTTTTGTGTGTTCCCAATCGGTACCTTCGCCTCGTTGAATATAAGATCCTTCCTTAACATCTTAACACTTGATATATAATATCCCAAATTGGGAATAAACTTGTCGCCGAAGGCGGCAAGGGGTAAGGGGCGAGCCCCTGGCAGAAGGCGAAGGCGGGGACTAGTAGGCTATATTTTTTTAAAAATAATATACCCTCTGTTTTATATTCATAATGATGACCCATTAAACAAGGGTCTACTCCTCAGGGATTCTAAAAGAAGCCTCTCTCATTTTCTCTTCGTGATATCGTTATATAAATTAGTTTAAAGGAGCATATAAAATTCTAAACTTTATTGAAAAAATTTACCATCCAAATTGCTTATCTTAAAAAATTTTCGAATCACTTGTTTTACTCAAAATTTGAATTTTTTGTGTTTGTTATGCAATATTTATTTTTTTTTATTCTATATATTGCTATTTTTCGTGCATATTTATTGAGCTTGCTTGCTTTATTGCATTTATATGTACATAATTCAATAATTTTTACTGCATCTTATGCTTTATGGTAAAAATTAAATTTTAATTTTTAAAATGAAATTTATGAGAAGCTTAACTTCCTTTTATGCGTTTTTTTTTTTTTTTTTTTCAAATGTTATCTCATGTTTTTTTCTTCTTTCTTTGGGAGTTACACAAACTCCACCTCCCTTCATGACGTACGAATCTTCTTTTTTTTTTTTAAATATTTAATAAAATAATTTTACAGAAACCTGATAACCTTCCCAAATGAAAAAGAAGAAGACCAAGTTTTTGTTGTTTTACACTTTCATAATATTCGTAAATAAATAATTTTATTATATGAGTGTTTGTGTACACATACGTACAAGTGTGTCCTCCTGTTGCAGCTGCTGGACCAGCAGCTCGACTCGAGTCTCATCTGGCAATTTCCTCGATTTGCATTTACAGTTAGCCTTCAGGTGAGGTGACTTTAACGCCAGGACTGCCACCTTGTTAAATATTAATCTCCA
Organism: Euborellia annulipes; assembly: GCA_023213315.1. NCBI lineage: Eukaryota > Metazoa > Arthropoda > Insecta > Dermaptera > Anisolabididae > Euborellia > Euborellia annulipes. The sequence goes on from JAKCPI010031050.1 coordinate 144,371, forward strand.
ATCGACAAATACTTCCATATTTCAATTTTTTTTTTTATAAATATCAAATGCATTAAACTTAGATAAATTATAGCCTTGAGAGAAAAAAAAGTGTTTTTAACGCTTTCTTTATTTAATCCATTTCGATTTTTTTAAATCTCTTTTTTTTTCATCTTAAATCCTATTAATATTCAATTCTTAAAGAAAATCTACCTATTTGGTTATAATGACATTTCTCACTTAAATGGCGAAAATAAATAAATAAATAATATATTTATAATTAATTCTAAGACATGTGGAGAACATTTTTTATCTCTTTAGGCGGGTGGAGGACAAGAGAGGGGAGTAGTGGGGGGGGGGGGCGATGGGGCGATTGGGGAAGGCTCATGATTTAACTAACAAATACCATTAATCATAATTTATTAAGATTTATTTTGCTAAAAAAATATGATTATTTTATTATAATATATTATCGCGCACGAGGCGTTTTTTTACATGTATGTATAATTAATGAATATCTCGTAATAATTAATGAATATCTTCCAAATGGAAATTTTATTTTAAAAAAGGATGCGATCCAAATTTTCAAATTTTTTTTTTATAAAGACTTGGATATAATTTAGAAACAGGTTAAACGAAATTCCAAAATTTTAATTTTAATTTCTGAGCATTTAGAACCTTTTCCTATTTTTTAAAATTAATTGATAATCTATATATTTAAAAAAAAATGTATTCCTCGAATCGAGAAGCGAATCCTTAAACACTAACAAAAGTGGCAAGATTTCTAGCTCTGTGCTCAGGATACTTTTCTTTGGAGTAGTGTTAAGTTTCTTGTTTTATAATACAAAGGCAATCCTGAAAGATTATTCATTAGAAATTAAATAAATTTGGATTATAAAATAACTTTATATTCCATTCCGTCCAGAGGCGTCATTTGGGGGGTGGAGGGGGCAGTGGGGCATTTGCCCTCCCCCTCCCCAAGTGGTCTGATTTTTTCATAATTTTATATTATTCTAAATAAAATATTTCAAAATATACCTACGAGTATATAAACTTTAACAATTAAAACAATTAATTTTGGCTGCATTTGCTCCTTCTCCTGTCCAATTAATTAAATTAAATATCTTTTGACCAATTTTGAGTACCTATTTGTAAGTAATTTTTAAGAAAAAATGTTTGCCCCTCAAGAAAAAGTTGAAATGAACTGATTTAGAAAAAGTAACTCTCAAATAATCAAATTTATAAGAAGTAAAAAATCTTTTTTTTTTAATTTTTTTAAGAACATATTTTTAAGTTCTTGAAAGCCCAATTTTTGTTATTTTTATTGTTGAAATGTACAGATAATTGCTATTATTTTTAATATAATAAATAGTACAATAGACTGATTGTTTCTTACATGTGACTTCATACTTTGGCTTTTTGTCAAACAAGAAGTTTTTTTTTTCGGTTTGGAGGCAATCCAATTGAATTCAATTTTTGTCACATGAGACGGGATGCGAACCCTTGAACTTTGCTACCAGAAGCTAATGCTCGGATGTTTAGTTCGCTACATTGCTATGTATTAATAGACCCCAACAAAGAGATTTTGAATTTTAAAGACTATTGACGCTGTACTTAAAAGAGTTACTTTGAACTTGCAATAAAATGCAAAATATAGCCGTAATATCATAAATAAGTTTTCGCCCACCCATATTTTTTTTTTTTTTTTAACATTCACACATTTTTCTCATTCACACTCCCACACACATTCACACAGTCTTTTCAGCAACTCAGGCCATTTAACCAACTTTAGACGATTTTGAACTTTGACTATTGACTCTGTACTTATGAGGGTTACGTTGGACTTACAATTAAATGCAAAATATAACCGTAATATATAAATAAATAAGTTTTCGCCCACTCTTTTTGATATTCCTCACCTTAGACGTCTGAACTGGGTGGAGGATGAGATCAAAAGTACATTTCCATTGCCCCCTGGGATTGTTTGGGAGCACATTTTATGTTATAAAAATAATTTTATTTTTAAATTTTTTCAAATCGCACTTATTTGTGATTTGATGTTTTAATGGCTTCAAAACACGGCTTAGAAAAAAATTTGCCTGTCTGAGAGAAAAATGTTCTAACGCTACCGTTTCGTATTTTTGGTAGATCGCTTCACAAGTAATAAACACTAATATTAGTATTGTTTTTCTTTTCAATAATAAAACAAATATTACATAAAAGAAAACTGAAAATAAATAAATTTCTCATATTATAACAATTACATTTATATAAAAATATATCAAAGCAAACATAATTCCATATATAGGCAAAAAGTGAGAAAGAAGTAAATTAGGAAAAGAAAAAAACTGCAAATAGCCTCTTTCTGAGGCGGAGTAGGAATACTAATGGCTCCCTTACTAGGTTACTTAAAATAGCGGACGTTGTTTGATTCTTTTTCGGTTCCAAGCTCTTTTATAAAGGCTTTTTTTTTTTGATTATAGCTTTTTCTATTTTATTATTTATCTAATAACTAAATTAATTAGAATCATTTGCATTATAACTTTATTAAGAAATGAATAAGTAATAAAAGTTGGCGTTTATTTATAAAAAAAAAAAAACGTAAAAGGTGAAAGTAAAATTTTAATTTATAAATTTTTTTTTTAATCTATGCAGAATGAGACAAAATTGTAAGTGATATGCGTAATGAAATAGGCCTCCCCCGCAGTTTTGTTCGCTGCCAGTTGCATTTAGTCTCTCCACATACTTACAGTACTACAACTATTGGATTTTGTCATCAACTTTCTTATTTTTCAATATTTATTTTTTACATGGTTCTCAGAGGGGAGGGGGGCTGATAAAATTCTTTGTAAATTTAACCCTGAGGTCTTGAGCTCTTAAACCTTACATAAAAATATAGCGATTAATATTTTTTTATTATATTTTTGGCCTCAAACCTCATCTTAAAAATTTAAATTTCCTTTTTTTTGTTAGTCTAATACTTTTTTTAAGGGGAAGGGAGGGAATTTGCTTTCTTCCGTCTTTTCTCCCTCTCTCAAAAGACCTTTCGGCATCTGAGATCATATAGAACCTTTAAATATTTCAAATCAATGACTCAGAGGTAGAGCATTAGCTTCTGGTGCCAAAGGTCAAGGGTTCGCATCTCGTCCCAGGCAATAAATTTATTTCAATTGAATACGATACGATTCAATTGAAATAAATAAAGACTGGGTCTAAATGACCTTAGATGCCGAAAAAGAAATTAAAAAAAATAAAAATACATTTTCAATATATACAAGAATTTTATGAAAGCCAGGAAAAAATTAGAAAAAAAATAAAATATCTTTTTATTTAATTTTATTGTAAATGTTTTGGATTCCACTCATATCCTTCTTCATGACCTATGATTATAATTTATCAATAAATTTAATAAATTTTCATCGGACTCTCTGGGATCTGAATCCACACACTTTGACTTTTTAAAAAGCCTGAAAAGAAGGAATGAAATATATTATTTTGAAGCCTTCTTTAATAATGAATGAATGAATAAAAAAAAAAAGAGGACGAGTATATTTTTACGTATAAAGAATTTGGTGTGTGTGGTGACCACACCTTTAACTTTTTCATTTACATCTTAATGAACTTCAACAGTTTTCAGATGTATTGTTCCTTATATTTTTTCCTCCTCCACCTTCTCCTTCTCTCTCTCTCTCTCTGAAGTGGGCATAAAGTAATTTTCAAATTTTATAAACTGCATCATAAATTAGTTAACAAATTTTCAATACAATATAATACCTAAATAATTTGCAAATTCAAATCGATCGATCAAAGAGACATTATTTTTCAATCGAAATTTTTTGAATAACAAATTAACAACAAAACACAGCACACACACACACCTATGCACATCGGGCGTAGACATTCAAAATATATTTAATATATCTATATAATGGATATTGTTCTAGTTTAAATTTTACAGTTTATTTAGCGTTATAAAACAAAGTTTGTATGAAACAATATAAACATGTAATTTATAAGGGTTGTTTAATTTTCTCTTTAAAATTTACAAAAAAAAAATTTATTTATTTCTAATAATTTATTTAAAAGAATTTAGTGGGAACGGGCAGGGTACATTATTACACCTACAATGTTTGAAAACTTAACGCAGTATAAATGAAATTGCAGCGCGTCTCTCGTGTTACATCACAACATTACTTATTTACATTACATTATTTTTCGATATCAATTAGATGACAAAAATTTATTTTAATATTTTTGCTTAGAAAGGTTGCTGATAGATGGCTATAAATTAACTGGATTTTAGAAGTTATGATTTTTTTTAATTTTACCTGTTTTTGTTTTAAGGTCTTTTTTCGGGATCTAAGGCTCTATTCCAATATATTTAAAATAAATAATAGCCAATTCAATTGAAATAAATTTTTCTCACTTGCTTCGGGAATCGAACCCGGGATCCCAACCATTTGAAGTAAATATCTTCTCTCTGAGCTACGGGTCACGAGCAAGTTACAAGCTGGTAGTTCAATTAGAATAAGCAAACAGGAGAAGAAAATACTGCAGCTAGTTGTATTTCATTTTTTTTATTGATTTCCCATCATGAGGACGTTTCGATCCCAGTTGGGATCATCCTCAAAACTTTTGTGCACACAGAGAAAATTAAATATCGGGAAATAAGATAAAATTTATAATTGATAATGTTTTCCCGATATTAATTTCTTCATCTCTTGACGTGTGCACAATAGTTCTGAGGATGCTCTCAACCGGGATCGAAACGTCAACATGATGTGAAATCAATAAAAAAAATGCAATACAACTAGCTGCAGTATTTTCTTCTCCTATTTACTATTGTTCTAATAACTTAACCTAAGTTATTAAGTTTATCCAAGAAAAATTTTATTTTTTCTCTGAAGATGGTCCAAAACGTGAACTGGAATTACATTTGCTCTTTCTTCATTTGTACACATTTTTTAAACCCTACTTGCTTTTAATTAATGATCTCTTAAAAGGGTTTTTTAATATTTTAAAAGATGCTCATTGTCCAAGTCTATTAAAAATGAAAATGCATTGTATATTTGTTATTAGTTTATTATTGATTCACTATAAAGGTAAAGTGGCATTTAGGGCCTTGCTTAGCGTTGTTCTAGGGCCAAGCCCAACGATGAATGGGCTTTTTCAGATGTATACTTGGTAGAGGTGGGGGAGGGCAGCATCAATGGACGTCCGTCGCGACACCTGTGTTTATTCGTCATTAGGATTGCCAGGACCCATTGTCTTCAGCTCTTTAACATACAATGACATTGGAAAGGGGCCGGGCCCCCTCGGAGAAAAAAGACATTAGCCGGCGTGGGCCCCCTGACCTTGGGGGCTCGTGCCCCGTTCTATTATTCAATGAAGCCTATTTCAAATTAACCCTCCCCTCTTCCCCATCACCTATTTAGAATATAATATGCAATACAATCGCAACAACAATAACTAAAAAAAAAAAAATTCAAGTGATTATGGTAACTAGATGAATCCCAAAAAAAAAATTAATAGATTTGATCTTGCTTTTTCAAGACAGTTCAGGTCAAAAGGCAATAAAAAATATTGAAATTTTTTTTTTTAGGTTGCACTCTAGCAAAAAATATAAAGCCTTATTTACTTACCTTCACTAGTCAAAGAAAAGGGGAAGGGAGTGAATCTTCCGGCTTCATTAGTGCTTTATAAATTAAAAATCTATAAATATAATAGCGGAGTGTCCGTCTGTCTGTCTGTCCGTTAGTCTGTCACACTCTGTTTGACCAACTTCCAGTTTGAATTTTGAAACGAAATTTTACACTCTTATAGAGAAGAGGAAAAATACTCGGGTCCCGAAATTCCTATGACTTTTGAGCTATTAATTCCTAAAGTTACCATTTCTCCCATAGGAAATGTATAGAGAAATACTTATATATATTTCATATATAGAGTAAGAGAAAGTAAAAAAATGATTTTCGAAAAAAAGTGGAGTTAGGCACTTTGCTAATTAGAACGTCGATATGTAAACAGGCGTTAATTCATTTTAACACTTCCATGTCTCAAATTGCTATTCTGTAAGCAAAAACTTTAAAGCCAAAGCGTTAACATTTAGTCAATAGTGTTAAAAATTAATGTCATATCTAGGGGGTGCCTTTAACACTTTAACGCCGTATTTAATGCATAAACATGGCGTCCTTAACCTAAAAAGTAAGGTTATGATTGACAGCTTTGAAATAAAAGCAACATGTTAACGTCGCTGTTAAAACGTTGTTTAAAGAATAGCTTTTTTTTTTTTTTTTTTTTTAAACATTCACACTTTTTTCTCATTCACACTCACACTCACACACACATTCACACAGTCTTTTCGGCAACTCAGGCCATATAAGACTTTTTACGATATCCGTTATTAATAAATATACATATATGGGGTCCAGGCATTCTTATTTAAGCCATTTGGTATCCAATTGGCTTAAATAAAATCATCGGACTGCCTGGGGTCCGAACCCGCGACGTTTGGTATATGAGGTTAGCACGCTAACCTCTACGCCATGCCCCGAGGGCCAAGAATAGCTTTTTTTAACGCTGGTGTGTAAGATAGGCCTACTAGATTGAAAATAACAAATCAAGTTAGTAATGCGGACGCGCGTGAAGTTAACGAGGGGTCTAAAAACACGAACAAAATAACATAGCTATCTTCATATGAATCGTTAACGCAAGGTGCTAAAAAATAAAATGTTAACGTCTCTGTTAAAACTTGATTTAGAGAATAGCATTTTTTAACGCTTACTTTTTAACACCCATTTGTTTTTATCTAAATTTTAACGTCTGTTTTTAGAGAATAGATCTGTATATAGATTATTTATGCCCTAAATACTTAAAATATTCGTCCTTAATATTGAAACCATCCATCCAAAGTGTCTTTATTCTCCAGTAACAGTCATGTTAGTGATTTCATAACTACATGAAGGAGGAAAATGCAAATTAATACAAGATTAAATTTTACGCTTGCTATACATACATTTTTCATCTCATTATATGCATTTAATTTTAAAAACATAGGCCAATACAAGAAGATAAAATCGTTGTTATAATTTTACAATTAAAGAAAGGAAAATTTAATTTTTCTTATATTTATTATTCATATTATAAAGTCATTGACCTCGAAATTATTAAATATTCAGTAATAATAATTTGTGATCCTTTTTAAGAAGAAGTCTTAGAAATCCCCCTCTAATTATATTTTCATTGTATTGTCATTTAATAAGAGAAAATTTTACAATGATAATAATAAGGCAATCATCCAAATAAAGATCTCTTTAAAATGGCATAATAATAATTTCCACAATTGGTTGTTTGGTCGTGAAACGAAAAAGGATAGATGACGACATTGGTATTCAGACGTCATAGACAAACATAAAAAGATTTACTAAATATATAATATTAATTTTAGAGAGTTTTTTTCCAAATATAAAATGTATGTTCTATTTATTTCATCTTACTATTACATCTTTACCTTAAAATTTAATATTAGGTCTTTAAATCTATTGAAATTAGACAAGTTAGATATTGTTTTTGGTCTAAAAAGTTATCTATTTCACCTGTATCTATATTTTTTTGCTGGTATTTTAGTGATAATAATATGGCCCTTGGGAGCCTATCATCGGTGTTTCCTTTGCTCCAAGCCCTTAAACACTTTACCCGTGGTTCGTACCCGTGGTTCGACTTCCGAGATCCACTCGATCCACCAGCAAAAAAATATAGGCTCTCACAGTTCTTATACTGTTACTGCGAATTACTCTAGTGTAGTATTGAAGGAGCCATTAAGAAGGAAAATTACACATCTTGCTCAAATAGGAACCTTCACCAGGATAATGCCCGGGCACTTCGCGCCATCAGGACTCAAGAAACAATCACTGAATTAGGCATTGAGGTGATGCCACATCCACCATATTCGCCGAGCATAGCGCCGTATGGCTTCCACCTATTCCTGCAGTGAAAAAAGAGCTTCGGGTCGATTTTCAGAGTGATGGAGAGCTAAACAATAAAATTTCGGGTGTAGGCCTACTCAATAGACTATCAAAATGGAGCTTCTGGGACTGTTTTGAATTGTGGACTGAACGCTGGAATCGTTGTATTTTGTTACTGTTACTTTGTTGGAGATTACTTTGAAGGACTGTAATGGAATTTGAATAAAAGTAAGCAGAATTTTATAGAAAAAAAATAATTCCTGTTTTTTTTGACACCCCTTATATATAGAGAATTTAGAAATATTTAATTTACTTACTATAGTGTAGTATTGAAGTATTTAATTACTTACTATTTGTTTAGCCTACTTTAAAAAAAAATTATTTTTATATTGATTCTTAATTTTGATTTTTTTTTCTTTTTGGGTGTTGGATTTTGAAATTTTAAAATAATTATTATTGCTACCTTAGCTAATTTTAGGTAGTAGATATTAATAGGACATAAAATTTCAAAAATTCAACTTTACTTTAGTTACGTTTCACATACCTTTAGATCTCAAAGACAATTTTATAAGTTTTAAAAACATTTTTTTATTAACCGAATAAAATTTTTTTCTAGTCCTTATCTGGAGTGCACACGTCAAAGGATGACCATGGCCCTTTTTTCTAATCTTTCCTAACAATTTTTTTTTTTTTTTAATCAATAAGTTAAGTTTTAATTTTCCTTAGAAAAACTCCACCACACCTTTGTTTTATATTTTTCACTTTCTCATTGAAATTAAGATTTTATTTTTTAGTGAAGTGATTACCCGTGGCGCTCTCGTCTCTCTTTCTATCTCTCTGTTGATTATTTATCGGCTTGTCAATTAGCCCAGAGATTTAATACAAACGCTTCGTCCTATTCAAATGCACGCCTTATTGTTATTTATTCGATAATCAATTGGGAACACGCGATTGAATCCAATTAGTTACAGCCGGTAACAAGCCTGGCGTTTCACGTCTCAATTATACGCCATTACATTTTTCATAGATTCTATCTTGAAAACGTGGCTTCGCTTTCAGTGTCAAAAATCCCCTCCCGAAAAAACGATTGAAAAAAAAAATTAATAACCTGCCTCACCTTGCCAAGTTTTCCTTTTTAAATATATCTCTATCAGAACACTTTTCAACATTAACACATTGGCAACCAATTAATTTAAATAAATATGGATGGAGTCAACAGTGTGATCTCAGATGTCAAAAAATAATTAAAAAAAAAACTTTCATTGAATTTTATTCATAACTTTTTCTTTAAACTTTCTTTAATTATAATATGTATAAGTTACTTATATTTCGTCTCCAAAAAATAAATTGGTGTACATGAATCATTCACTGGTGATATTATTAACTGAATCAGATAAACGCGAAAATATTATTCGGTATTATTGGTCTCTGTAAAAGAGCCATCGAAAAGCCGAAACGTCTTTTGGTGGATTATTTGAATAAAAACTTCCTCCATTCTTATTTTATTTATAATTTATAAAAATGTTCTGTATTTTTATAAAACATGAGAAGTTATACTTAGATTTTGTATTTTTCAGAAAACGTTTTGACAACTTTAATTATCTGGGCTAAATCAGAAAATATGTTACATTATGCTATAATAATTCTAAAAACTGAAGAAGGATGTTATCCTCACCTAACAAAATTATTTTTTTTTTTAATTTTGTATATTAATATTTTATTTGTCGCTTTTCTTTAATTACTCTCATGAATCTGCCCTGATTTGGCTATTGAAAAAAATAAATTTGCTTTCTATAATATTTCTATACAAAAATAAATATTTATTTTTGTTCAGTTTACAAGCATAATACTACTGGGCCAAGCCTTGGGCCACGCTTGGTCCATAGGTGACTTCCCAAGATTCGGTTTAATAATATAATACCATTGGACCAAACTTTGGGCCAGGCTTGGTTCATTGGTGATTTCCCAAGGCTTGGCAAATGACAAATGGTCCAAGGTTCAGCCAAATATTAGTATTGGCAACTCCTACTTGGATTATAATCCCAATTGACATCTAAAGAATATGTTAAAATAACTAAATTGGTCATCGTTTGTTCTCACACTATTAATACATTTATGCTCAAGTGAAAAAATACCAAGTGTTGTGATCCATCCCTCTTTGATCTCAAATCACAATTTTTTTTTTCTCATGTAGCTCTCTTAATTTATTGATTCTAGATATATCAATAACAGCTGATTTATTTATTATTTTAAATTCTTTTTACAAAAATGGATATAAAAACTTAGGTATGATTAAACATATCACACAACTTACTCTATCTACCGGTATTTTAAATGTGAATAATAATAATAATAATCTTGATAGATTCGAAGAATCCATCTCCACGTACGCACTTCTCTCTCACTCTCTCCAGATTTGCAAATGTCAAATCAGAGTGAGAGATATTCATATGTTTAATTTCCGTCATGAGTCACTCCAATTTATTGACTCTATCTATCTGGCTGGTGTTAAAATTTACGTTTATCCATCTCTCTCTATATATATACATCCCTTCGTCCATTGAGATATTATTTAGTTGTGTGGGGGTGGGGAAAGAGAGTGTATCGGCTTGCCCAAATGGTCCTTTAATTGGCCCTAATTCATTCTTGGATCATCTGGCTGCCTCATTTGATGTCAAAGTGCATCCGCCATACATCTTTATAGATTTATTAGTGAGTCCAGATAACAACAGATCTATTCCATTCTATCATTGAATTATGATCATCAATGGGATAAAAAATGACAAGTTTAATTAATTAATACTCCATCCAATTCATATTTGAATAACGAAATTTTAATAATTATTTATTAAATAAAAAAAAAATCATTAATAATTTATACCTCGAAAATAAATAAATAGATATTATGTAGTATTTTTGTTTTAATCATCTTTTGCATCTCTTTTACGTTAATTAGTAGACGACTCTTTTATAAACCGATAGTTAAATCTTAATGAATGAATGAATGTGCGTGAGCATTCAAATAAATAGATAAATAAATAAACGTTCGTCTTTTTTTTTATTTTTGTCCGTCTGACTGTCTTTTAGCTATTAATAATCATTAAGAAAAAGAGAGAGAAAAAAAAGATAATGAAGTCGAGATACGTACTTACCAACAGCGTTTTGCTCCTATTTAGACCTGGAAGAGGCGTGGTAGCGACTCGGGGATTCACACTCAATATCCTCCTCTCGAAACACTGGGAATAAAAAAAAAAAGAGAGAGAAAGAAAGAAGGAAGAGATTATTCAAATATCTGTTTCGCATGATTATCATATAATAAATAAATAAACGATTGATTATTGTGTTTTAATAAATAATTATATTTTTCTTTTGTTAACGAGACATGCAATCCTTTTGGTGATGATAGTAAGCCTATATATTTTATTTCAAGTATTCATTATCAAGTGGAAAAGAATTTTATTATACTTGAAAATAAATTTATTTTTCTTATAAATCAAAAATGTATGAAGTCTAAAATAACCTAAAGTCTAAAATAAATTTTAAAAATGAAAAAACATTTTGGAAAAAAATAATTATATTTCCGTAATCTCTGTTGTGAAATCTATGCCTTAGAAAATATAAATGAAGATTTTTTTTTTAATAAGGAATTATTTTTTTGTAGGCATATAGTCCAGTCGATATATCTTTTGATCTGGAAAGTATTACGAACTTAATGAAATTTTTACAGCTTATTTTGGGGTACTTTAGGATGTCTATAGTTTTGATCTCGAGGATCCTATAACTTGGGGGGGGGGCAAAAAATTTTGAACTTTTTTCAGTTTTTTGCTTATATTTCTTAAACTAAGCATATTTTGTTTTACCATAGTGCAATGTAAAGTTGTAGAGCATTAAATTTGCTAAATTCTTCTCGACTCCGGAGTCGAGAAGCATATAAAGAGCTTTTATTTGGCTGAACCTGCCCTTTCTTCAATCAACTTTATTCACAGCCACCATACTTTATTTGTTATAAATTTGCTAAAACTTGGTACATAAAACGAATTCATAAACCAAATATTAACCGAGATATGGCCGGCCAAGGCCAAATTTTCTCAAAATGTAAAATTTTGTCTAACTTTACCAGCCGTAATTCGGCTAAAATATTGGGTCAACAAATTCGGCTTTGGTGGACAAAATATGCTTAGTTTACGAAATATTGACGTTACAATTAGGTTCAAAATTTTTGAGGTTTTTGTCCCCCCTCCCTTTCCTTCCTCCCTAAGTTAATACAAGGATTTCGAGGTCGAAAACTTAGGATAGACATTCTAGAGTTCCTCCAAATCACCTAAAAAAATTTCATTAACTTCGGAATATTTTCCTAAAACCATCGTTATTTCTACTGAACCATAAGATTCTATAAATATTTCCAAGCTAAATTCTTTCGGAGTCAATACAAGCGAAGAGACTAATATTATTATAAAAAAAACGTGAGGTGGAATTTTCCAATTCTTTTCTTTACTTAATTTATAAATTTCATTTTTGCTTTTAGACCCAAAAAAGTGGAAATTTTTTTTTTTTACTTTACTAAAACAAGGTGGACAGGGGCTTGATTTGAGTTTTCCTCCCTTTTTCCTAACCCATTGCTCATAGCCTATAAGACTAATTATCAGAAAAACTGGGGATTCGTCCCCTAAAGAAAAAAAAATGATTTAATACTTTAACGAACATTGAAAATAAAATTAATATTTCTATTAATAGGCTTTGTAGCTCAGGGGCCCACATCTTGTGGGTACGTGGATGGCGACCACGAGCTGCCCTAGCTGCGACTGACAGTACTTCTGTCATTCCATGTCAGTTTCTTCCCTTCGAAGAAGAAGATTCTCATAATAGGCTTTATCCAAATGTTCTCGTAATTAATGTTGAAATAAAATAAATTTTATAATTTTGGTTTTTTTTTTATCAATCTAATCATAAACATAAATAAAAAAAAAATTAAATGAATTAGTAGACACACCTCCAAAATGGCAAATTCTTAACTTATACCATCACCATATATCATCTTTACCCTATGAACAGGGGATAAGTATTTGAGAGGAAATTCTTTTTTAAACGTTTTTTTTTTTTTTTTTTATTATTATCATAATTATATATATGATGTAAGTGTGGTTAAAAACAAAAACATTCATGGTTTTTTTCCTAATAATTAATTAAAGAAAAATCTTTTAAGATAAAAAAAAAGTCTGAATTAAGCTTTTGGTTATATGTATTTTTTTTTTATTCCGGAAATAAATTTTTTGTCTATGGATTAACAAACCATTTATAATGAAATAATAATGCGTTGAATAGGGGCCGAAATTGATTATTACAGGTTGAATGAAAGAAAAAAAAACGCTTAGGTTTAAAAAAAAATTTCCAAGCCCAAAGGTGTGTTTTTTTTTGGTGTTCTATCCAAGGGTCGGTCGACTATTTACCTGAAAGGCTGAAGAAGGGCATTCCAGTATCATCACCCAGCAGCCAGCAGATCTTCCCCCTTTTAGTCTTGTTCTCTTCTTCATCCTCCGCTGAAGCATCTTATTCGCTCTCTTTCCTTCTCACTCACTCTCAATTTCGCCAAAATGACTCGATTAAAGGAATTGGGAGTTCAGGAAAGGGAAGATGTATATATATAAAAAGCCCTTTTCTTCTTTAATAATCAGCATATATGCTGAGGCAAATAGAATTTCTTGGAAAATATCTATGAGCATTGAAATCTCCAGAAGTCACTTAATTTGCATTTTTATCAATGTTTATTTTTGTTTTTCTTGTGTTGTGTGTGAATACATGTTGGTTCAATTGGCATGCCACCCCCAACCCTCAGGTACAGGTAATCTGACAGGTAATTCACGGACCAGACGTGACGCTAGGCAATTAAACACTCTGTCTCTCACACTCCCCGTTTTTAACACCAGATGCTACTGCTGCCGCTACCCCTTTTTTTTATAATCCATTAAATCAAATTGACCCCGAGACATTCTTAATAAAGAAGAAAGAAAAAAAAAATTAGGAGAAGGAGAGGCGTAAATCTTTTCGCATTTAGAACCTTTTTTTTTTCTTCGTCTTAAATCTCACATCCCTCTCTCGTGACAAGTCGGGTGAAAACTTAATTTATAAACGGGCGCCTGCTCTTTCTTTCTCTTCTCCGCAAAAATTACACCATAAAATTTGCCAACCCTTTATTGAATTCAATAAAAAGATATTCTTATATTAACAGCATTAAAAAAAAAACATATGTTGCATAATTAATAGAAAATTTTTCCAAGATTGGCTATAAATTAATTCATATTTTTATAATATTCAAATTTTGTAGAAACAGAGTATGTATCAATTAGAATTGGTTAGATTGATTAGGATTGAGAATGACGAATTATTCTGTTGTTTGCAGGTTGACAAGCAAAGTAATTAATAAATTTATAATTTCTATTGAAATATCCTTTATTTCTTAATATCAAAATAATTTATAAAGAATATATTCAGCATATTTTAATAATATTTAATGGCTGGAAATATATGTAAGTAGGATATGAATATGCAGGCAGCCAAAAATAAACTCTCGATACTCTGTGAACGTTCAGAAGTTTCTGGTAAAATTTAACTGTTCACTGAAGATGGGTAAATAACTACTGCTGCCGCTACCCCTTTTTTTTATAATCCATTAAATCAAATTGACCCCGAGACATTCTTAATAAAGAAGAAAGAAAAAAAAAATTAGGAGAAGGAGAGGCGTAAATCTTTTCGCATTTAGAACCTTTTTTTTTTTCTTCGTCTTAAATCTCACATCCCTCTCTCGTGACAAGTCGGGTGAAAACTTAATTTATAAACGGGCGCCTGCTCTTTCTTTCTCTTCTCCGCAAAAATTACACCATAAAATTTGCCAACCCTTTATTGAATTCAATAAAAAGATATTCTTATATTAACAGCATAAAAAAAAAACATATGTTGCATAATTAATAGAAAATTTTTCCAAGATTGGCTATAAATTAATTCATATTTTTATAATATTCAAATTTTGTAGAAACAGAGTATGTATCAATTAGAATTGGTTAGATTGATTAGGATTGAGAATGACGAATTATTCTGTTGTTTGCAGGTTGACAAGCAAAGTAATTAATAAATTTATAATTTCTATTGAAATATCCTTTATTTCTTAATATCAAAATAATTTATAAAGAATATATTCAGCATATTTTAATAATATTTAATGGCTGGAAATATATGTAAGTAGGATATGAATATGCAGGCAGCCAAAAATAAACTCTCGATACTCTGTGAACGTTCAGAAGTTTCTGGTAAAATTTAACCTGTTCACTGAAGATGGGTAAATAAATTTTACCCGAAACGTCTGAACGTTCACAGAGTATCGAGAGTGTTTTTATTTTTGGCTGCCTGTATTTTCATATCTTTCTTATTCAGCATATTGTGAGAAGGGTGTGGTCACTTTTCGTTTCTTCTATAATTTTATTCTTTTTATAGGCCCTATCTAATTTTAATTTTATTTATGTTTCCCTTAACCTGAATTCAAACTATTATTATAAATTGTTCTCATGTACATTTCAATAAAACAAAAAATTATTTTGCTCTCAGACCTGATGATGGTCAATTAAAGTGTTCGAAACTGTTTTTTGCCGACCAAATAAAATTGACAATAATTTTGGAAAATTTTTAATTACCTTGCTCGTCCGCCTGCAAACAAAAGAGCAAACCTTCATCATCCATCAATTATAATACAAAATATTCTGGTGTCTCTTCCTAATATAGTACAATTTATTTTGACTCTTAACAGAGATTCGAATTAAATTATTTTCAATATGAAACCAATGCGTGCTGTTTCTATCGACCATTTTCAGTTGTAGGGGATTAGTATGTAATCCTAAATCGTAGTGGTAGGTTATTTTCGGGGTCGCAGTCTTGCTGTTCTCAAGATCTAGCCAGTGGATATCTCAGAGGTTTGGATTTATCTCTGAATTCTATGGGAGATTTTGTGTGATAGTGTTAGAAATGTGGAATAAATCTCAACAACCAAAGCAATTTGACCAGAGAAAATTAATCTTCATATAAGTTTTCTCTCTTGAGTCATTAGTGTCAGAACTGACACGTTGTGGTTACTCTGAGTGGTTACTTTAATGGGAATAATACTGAGGTGGATTCCCGTTTCATTCCTCAGGAGGAGGCATCTCAACTAGATTTGGATAATTTATTTGCCATGAGGTGGATTTGAACTCGAGTTGGCTTTAAATCAGGATTATAACCTTAACTGCTCGGCTGATTGTCTTCCCAAAATACAGTATATATAAAGAATCTCTCTATATATACTGCATATACTGTATATAGCCTACATTATTTACGGGACTATTAATTAATAAAAAAACTTATTTTGTGAGTATATTTATTTTTCTGGTCGATCCAGTGACCCCCAAACCCAGACTCCGCTGACTTGGCCGGCCCTGATAGATCCTGAATTCGGTTTCCGCGCCAGATGATTTTTTATTCACCAGCATAATAATAATAATAATAATCAAATTCGTATATAAGATATCCTATGACTAACAATAAGTCCGAGTCAAGTCATTCTTTAAATATAATATTTTATTCAAAAAAAAGTTTAAAAAAATTATAAAAAAAAAATTTTTATCATCCCTCATTCATGTTCATTAAGAACCTAGATAGAAGGGTTAGAATAGCTTGAGCCTTAAGTCACATTTTTTTAGCTTCGTCAATCTCACATACTAAATTTTCTTTGCAAGACCTGTTGGTTGCATACTATTATTATTATTTCTTCGAAAATTCTTCATATAGTGGAAAATTTTATAGACATTCTATCTTATGTCATAAATCAGAAATTTATGATATAATCTTTAATATTAGTACATGAAAGGAAATGTAAAGTTTCTGTGTACATTTTTTTTTTTTGCAAATTTTTTTATTTATTTTTTTTTATTTTTTGTTGATAAAAACCAGTCTTTTTTAATTATCTTAAATTTATAATAAATCATAGGGAATGATAAGATTAAAAATATTTTATGAAAAATTTTTCATTAAAAAAAAAAAAAAATAATTAAATATTCAAGGATATACAGTAATTGTCATTTTCTTAAATTTTACAAGAAAAAAGACTAGCGAATAAATGGTAGTGGTACGTGTAAAATTTTTTAATAAAATTAGAAAGTAAATATAACAATAAAGAAAAGAGAACTGTCACATCTCCCTAAAAGTTTTAGCACATATTCTTTGCATTTTATATTTCGTAATTTTGAACTTTTATATGCTAATGGTCTACAAGAAAATCCGCGATTCAAAAAAAATCGAAAACTATTTAACTTTTTTCATAACTTTTATCATTAATTAGCAATTTTTTGAATTGTGTCCTTGTTCGATATATTCAGTAGTTTATACTTTTTTCCTCAATCAATCTTACAAATTTTAATATTGTTTGTGCCTTTAAGAAAAACGAGCTATGACAAACTCGTATAAAGAATTGTAAACTTATTTAAAAGATTCTTAATATCCAAAATGATGCACTGCTATATATTTTTTTTTTTTTAACTCATATTTGTTAATTAAAAAACTTGATGTTTAACGCACCCTCGCTCGGATGATATCTAATTAAATGAGTCTATAGGAATTATAAAATGTTAGGGTAGTAGTAGAAGAAGAAGAAGTAGAAGAAGGGTTAATGTTTTAATCTAGAGACGAAAGGGCTGAATTTTAAGGGCGGTTACATACTTTTTATTGAGTAAATTTAAAACGATTCGGCAACACTTTAAAAAAGTATTTAAAAAGTTTACCCTAAAAAAAAAAGCTCGGCAATTAAGATTTTTTTTTTATTTTTGACGAGTAAAAAAATATTAAAAAATATAAATTATTATTATGTGGAGAGTGGGGGTGAGAGAGAGAGAAAGAAAAATTAATTAACTGTGACTATCGAATCACACCCCTAGCTACTACCCCTTTTCATGATTAAGATGCGTTGATGATAAGGAATTCTAAATTAATAATAAGTGTAATCTACCCCTTTAGTACTCGAGGCCATTAAAGCCCTTTGGGAATGGGCTGGATGATCAAAGGAGAGGAAGGAAGGCAATTGAAATTTGTATAGCACCCGATAACCTATAACATCTATAACAATTTCAAATTAAATTATTAAAAAAGTGCTTATGGATACCTATAGTTATTTGATACAGAGATTGTTGTTTTATAAATGTCTTATAATAATAACAATAATAGCTGTGTAGGAAGAGACAAAATTTTCGTATTCTATTAACGAATTAATGATAATGCATTTTGTTTACGTCATATAAAAATGTCACAAAAGCTAATTTAATATTACATAATAATTCAATAGGAATATATTAAAGAATCATTTTTTTTTTATATATATCGTGTAAATTTATAAAAGGATAAGGAGTCAAAAATATTCTTTTATAATTGAAGGTGAATCAAAATCGAATATGAATAGATCTAATTATCATATTAAATAAATATAATATCGAAATTCATCATTTTTTCAGATGCCTGGTGGCTAATTTTTTATGATTGGACCGTTTCTGAGACTTATCCCTTCTTAAAAAAATCTTTAAAATTTTATCCAAGATCCTTTTCGTCATTGGAGAACTTTAAAATTTAAATTTACTTTAAATTATAATTTTATCAGAAGGAATTAATAATCGAATTTTTAGGAAATGAACATTAATAGAGAAAAAATGAAACAATTAAAAAAACGGCTTAAAGTGCATTTTATTAACAAATTTTTATAATAGGAAAAAATTCTATATACAGATAGATATCTATAAAATATATTTATTCATGTAATAATTGAGTTATAAAATTATTTTTGAATTTTTTTTTTTTTTTTAATCTATTTATTGTAAAAATATAGTTAAGTCATACGTACATGCACGTCACAGATAATAGAGATTTGACTAAATTTTTTTCCGCTTTAAATCTGAAAAAAGGAAATTAATATATAAATATTTTTTATTTAATTATTGTAATTATTTAATTAATAAAGAAATTAAAATTAATCTGTTTACAATTCCCCACAGGTGTCTATAAAAAGAAAAATATTTGACTTTTCGAAATTTTTACAAATAAATCAGATTCATTTGTATTTTCTATAGATTAAAGGAATTTTAATTTTCAAATTGTATTTATTTTTATTTAAACTTATCTAAACTCCCGCCCTTTTTGAAAAGCAATCAGATTAATTTTTTATGACTTTTTTTTAAATATGCAGAAAACATAAAATTTAAAACCATAAATAAATAAAACTAATTGTATAATTGCTTTTAATAAATTTCAAAACGAATAATTATAATATAAAGAATCGAGATTAAATAATTTAAAAGTTTGATTATTAATTTGTTTATATTGTTAATTTTATTTATTTACCAACAAATTAAGTACCCCCTCCCCCGTTAAAGATAGTGATAACTGACAAATGTCAATAGTGATAATCTTAAAGCCAAAGGGGATCCCAGGCAGTCCTACGAATATTTATTTAAATTAATTGGACATCAGTTGGTATAAATAAATATACCTAGATCATTATACATTTAATTAAAGCATAATTAAGTACCATTTAAAGTCCAAATGGTACCCCTTTTCTTTTTTAATTGGCAGGTGAAATAATTACAAAATTTTAGGTCACTTGATAAAAAAAGATACAAAATTTTTTCTGTAACAATAAATTAATTAAATATTCGTCAAATTTAATTTGATAATTTAAAAATGAAAATCAAAAAGTTTTTTGAAAATAAATCAAGCGAAATTTTAAGGTCAGGCCAAATCTATTTTACTATTAAAGAGTTGAATCGATTTAATTATAGCTCTTAACCATATAGCCCAAACCATTTGGAGATGATTTATTAATAAAAAAAAATTCTTGATCGAATATGACCTTGAGAAATACATCTTACTTAGTCATACATATTTACTGAATTCGAAGAGCTCTCAATTCAAAATAAAATAATATAATCAGGCTTCTTTGAAATCTTTGTAAATTCTAGTTTTTGGAAAAATTTTATCACTTTTTGTATAATAAAAATCTAAATTGAAAAAATTGGTACCGGTATATTTTATTTTTACAAAAATTACAAAATTTTATTCACATTTCTTAATTCTTCCCCTTCCTTATAATATGTCATAACTCCTACGCCAAGAACATTTCACATTTAATAAGGCCTGAAGATGATGGATTCTCAAAGCCATCGAAACTGAATTCTAGTCGCCAAGCCAAAAATAAACCCATTACAAAAAACTACAGTTTTTTTATTTTTATTTTAACTATCAACACCTAAGTTCATCACAACAAAATACTTCCGCAATTCAATTCAAATCATAATCGCTTGTGCAATTCCAATTTAAATATAAAAATAGAATCCAGTGGCTCAATCAGGATTTGCTCCTGGATGGTTTTGATTTTTTGAGAAGATCCTTTGGGAGAGGATCCAGGTCTACAACTTTGTGAAGTTTTGGTCAAAGTTTTACCACTGCCTTCTTTAAAATTCCAAATTTGGTATCCAAATGGCTTAAATAAAATAATCGAACTGCCTGGGGTCCGAACCCGCGACGTTCGGTATAGAAGGCAGGCACGCTACCAACTAGACCAAGCTCGTAGGCTTTGGGAAATTAAAAATATAATAAGTATAATTTCAAATAAATAGACAAGCTCCAATTTTTTCTTTTCTATATCATAATATAGAAAAAAAAGTATATTTGTAATATATTATCTTCAGCATATGTATTGAGACTAGCGCACAGGATTTAGGCAATCCAGATAGTACACCCCTGTATGAGCAGAACTTTATCAAAACAGACAATATGAACCCTTTTCACAAAATTCCATAATATTCTATATCAGAAAAAAATCTTAATTATATTTACGAACGAATTTCGTAGGACTGCCCAAAACAGTCGTGTGCCTTTTGGGTTGCCTAAATCCTGTGCGTTAGTCTCAATACATTCTGGGTGAGCCGATGATGGTCCATAACATATTTATATATCAATTTCTATTTTTTCTTTCTCTTAGGGGAGGGGATTGAAATCCTAACCCCCCCTCCCTCCCACTTCTGGTTGTGCGACTCTTAATAATTAAAACTAAATAAATCACATTTAGCTCAGGGGCCCATATCTTGTGGGTACGTGGTTGGCGACCACGAGCTGCCCTAGCTGGGACAGACATTACTTCTGTTCTTTCCATGTCAGTCTCTTCCCTTCTCTCCTTCTCTATTTTCAACAGGTTAATTTCACAAAAATTACGAATGAAGCAGTTTATAAGAAATTGCGATGGACTTATAAAAAAAAATTTGAATTTTTTTTTAATAATGCAATAATCATTTGAGTCCCATATTTCATTAAAGGCAGCTGGTATGCCTAGTATTAAAATAAAAGTATTTAAGAACGTAATAAAATTTTTTTCATTAAACTGTCAGAAAATTTTATCTATTTGATTCGTTCTTTTTTTACTAGGGCCTAACTATATAAAAATGAAAGTACCATAATAATAATTTACAAAGTAATTATTTTCATCTTGGAAAAAAGATTTTCTTTTCTTTTTTTGGATAATAAAGAATTAAAAAGAAGAAAAAGAAAATAGTTAATTTATTTGCTATCCATGTATTTTTTTTTAGGGATACAGTTTGCATTTTAAATACAATTTCATGGCCTTTAAGGTGATAAATCCATTTGACGACATTTTCTGTGGCGGAATTTAGAGAAGTTTGAAAAACAATTTGAAGAGAGATTCATGTGCGCGTAACGAAATTAAAAAGAGACAATTTAAATTAATAGTATCATTAATGGAGTATTTAAATGATAAAAAAAAAACTTGTGTCCATTCAGAGGCGTACCGAGGCAGTTGGGGGCCTGGGGCGGCACTAGAAGAGGGGGCCTTATATTGAATTTTTTTTTTTTTTGGGGGGGGCTGCTCCTCTTTAAATATCCCTCTTCTCCATACATAAAAATATTTTTAAAATACCGTATATTCCTGAACCCCAAGGGTCCCGGGGCCTCTCGAAGAGAAATTTTCATTAAATTTTGTTTTTACTTGTGCCCTGAGGGCCCCAGGGCCTCTCAAAGAGAAATTTTCATTAAATTTTGATTTTTTTAACTAAATTTTTCGGTTTTTATTTGAGCCTGAGGGCCCCGGGGCCTCTCAAAGAGAAATTTTCATTAAATTTTGATTTTTTAACTAAATTTTTCGGTTTTTATTTGAGGCCTGAGGGCCCCGGGGCCTCTCAAAGAGAAATTTTCATTAAATTTTTTTTTATAAATATATGGGGGCCTATGCCGGCTCGGGGTCTGGGGCGGACCGCCCCCCCCCTCGGTACGCCACTGTGTCCATTGATTAGAAAAGAAAAAAAAAGCTGAGTTTTAAATTTTTATTTAAAGTTTTCAATAAATTAAAAAGTAAAAATTAATATAATCGAATATTATTATGTTAAATAGGAAGAAATCATTAAAAATTGTTTACATTTCTGGTAAAATTTATTATTTTGTCATCTTTAGTGACATTGTATTATACCACTCAGGGTATAAATTTTGTGAGTACGCGATGACGACTACGATTTACCCGAGCTTAGGATGACATTCCTTCTGTTTATGTGACTTTCCTCTTTGTCCCAACCAAAACAAGCGTGAACTTTTCTTTTGGGAATACTTTTCTATTGATTTTAATTTTTTATTTCAAATTTTTGAAATTTCTTTTTTTGGCTTATTATAAATTTAACTTATTTTTATTTTAAAGCTTTTAAAACATACTCTTTTAAAAAATAATATCAATTTTGGTGTAAAAAACCTTTTCATATGTACAAAATAAATCAAATAAATTTTTCTCTTTTTGGGACTGCAAAAGCTAAGCATTTTGGTTGCCTAAGCTCAAAGTTACACTTTTGAGTAAATCAGGCACTTGTGGCGCCCACTGTACATACATTTGATTGTTTCGAACTGTAACGAATAAAACCCAATCAACAGTCAACTAAGTTCATCCCGGGAATGAAAAAAATTGAAAAAAGTGAATGATGAAATGAAATGTGAATTAATAATATATTCGCATTAAAAAAAAAATTACTTTTAACGGTTTAGTTTAATTAACACATATTCAAATGCAAAAAAGTAAGCAAAGAGTGTAATTTATTGTTTTCTTAAAAAAAAAAATATTTTATTAGCCTACCTACTATACTAATTATTATTTATTTATGTCAGATTAATCCAGCTTTTAAGAATGACTCTCAATTAGTCAGCGCAAAACAAGATTTAAATATGTTTAGCATTCATATCAAATATACATTTTACGAAAGAATAATTATTAATATAGAGAAAGAGATAAAAAGATATATATAAAAGTGAATCTAAAAATAACATAAATGGAGTAAAATTTTTTGTGTTTATGAATTTTAATTAAAAAAAAAAAAATTTTCGACCGAATTCTTTACGAATTAAGAGATTAAATTAAATATGACAGTTGACAACATTTTACTAATCCGAATAAGGAATTAAAAAATTTTGATAATCCAAAATCTAAGAAAAAAAGGAATTTCATTTATATATTAATTATTTACTTAATCTCAATTATCATATTAAATAGGTAATTTTCTAATTGATCAAGGAAGTTATTTTAATCATTGCAATTTTTTATTAAAAAGTATTTTTACTCATTTATATATAGGTAATTATTTGATTTTATATATTAAATTAGGGAAAAAAAGTGGATTTATTTATTATATCATTTTAATACATCTATTTATCATATTAAACCACACATAAGAAAAAAAAAGAATTTTAATAGACTAAAAAGGAATTTAAATCATTCAAAATGATACACATTTAGAAAAAAAAATAAATTTTTACCAGAAAAGTGAAACCAATTAGTTTAGATAGTTATCATTTAATGATTTAAAATTTTTTATATTTATTAAATTTCTTTTTTTTTCACCTTTCGTTAGTTTTTCTTTATATATATATAGAGATTAAATTTTTTAGGAAAGCTTAAATTTGATTAATCTATTTATTTATAAGACTTTAATTTGACTATTTAAAGATTTATCACATTTAACTCAATGGACAGAATATTTTAGGACCCATATGAACAGGGCCGTCGAGAGCATAGGTACGAGGCTCAGGTTCTCTAAAGGGACACCGTTTCTTTGTGAATGTTTGAAAAAATTTTCTTGAAACCCCCCCCCCCCCATCAAAAATTTCTGCCTACGCCTTTGCTCCCTGCCTCCTCTAGGGTGCCAGGGGGAGGGCAATGTACCCTTGCCCCTCCCCCTCTCTAGTTCCGGCGCCTATGTTTTTCCCAACCTATAAAATCAATTAAGTTTAGAGATTGCGGTGTAGGTTTTAGGTGAAACATTTTAAACTGAGGTTGTGTTTATAAACACAATCTCACTATAAAATCAACTTCTCTCCTGATTATAAAAACTATTAATTAAAATTACATAGTTTCTAATTGGAAAAATTGACTAAACTACATTTACAAAGTAGCTAAATCTTGAATATTTTTTTCTTTTAAGGTGCGCGTCTCGAAAAACCGTTAGGAGGATTGACTACCGAGTTACTCTAGGCGGCAAGAGATGGCGTTAGTTTTTCCCATAGGAATACAAGGGATTTATTCCATTTCATTTGAAAGGTCCCAACTAATTAATTGAGGGTAAAAAATTAATTATTTTTTAACACAATGATTACTAATTTAATTATCTATAAGTTATAGAGCGAATTTTTTAAAAATATCTTTTATTTAATGCGATTAATCTAAAAAAAAAAATTTTATTTTTCGAAAATGAAAAAAAGGGCTTCTATAAGTTGGAGATATTTTAAATAGCTTTAATTTTTTAAAAATTTGAGGTCGATAGCTTCAAAATTGTGGCCGCTGGAAACTCCCAAAATTAGCACCCCGAGACGCGCACCTTAAGGTGTATCTAAGGCCATTTAAAATCCCTTTATTTATTTCAAATAATCGGTAGTCGAATGAATTGAAATACATTTTTCACACTTGTTTCTTGGTTTCTTAGCTCGCTTTATACCTCCAAAATAGTAGTCTTTGGTTTGCACGAATCTTAATTTCACTTGACTAATCAGTTTATATTTCTAAACAATAAAAATTACGTAATATTTTTTTTTTTATCTAATTCATCTATTATATTAATTTATCTCTCTATCTATTAACAAATTAGAAATAATAACCTATGTTTAAATTTAATAAAGAATAAGTTAATTATTTTATCTTAGGCAAGTAAAAAAAAAATGATGATGATGATGGCATCTCCATTGAGAATACCCCCTCTCCACGATTCTCTCTTGAAAAGAAAAGAGAAAGAGAGAGAGAGTAGATAAAACGGAAGTGTTGCGCGCCTCGCGTACCGTAAAAAAACAATAGCTCTACGTGAAGCGAATCTATGAAAAAGCCTGATGGGAGTGACAAGCAAGCAAGCCATAGGGGGGGCCCAAGGGGGGACTCCGCCCCTTCTTCTTCTTTCTCTTATTCTTTTTTCTTAGCCACAAAGTCCAGGCCAAGAAACAAGAAAGAAAGCCATGAAGAAGGGGACGAGTAGACAGACAAACGTCTCGGCTCCTGGACCACCTTCTTCTTATTCCTTCTCTTTTACTTCATCCCAACTCATACTCCGCCGCAACCTCGAACCGATTTGTATTCCTTACTTATTTCAATAGAAAATACGATTCACTTTAATAATAAAAAATAAAATATACTAACTTGCTTAAAAGAAAGTATTAGAATAATTTGATTAATATAAAATAATATTCCTTTTAAATATTTACTATACTTTTACAAATAAATTATCGCTTAATTTTTTTGTTTTAATTATCATGTAGTTATAATCAATTTTTGTCAAAAATGTCTTTTTAAAATATTGAATTAAATTAATATTTCTAGATATATGGAATTAATTGCCATGTAAGTGATAAAATACATATAATGAATGTTATTGTATTATTTGCATTTTCTACCGAGATTCCCGTTTATTTGTCCCGAGGAGCTTTTTATTTATTTATTTATTTATTTGAATTAAATATTACAATAATATATTTACAAATACTAAGGGCTACAGAGCCTATGCTCTAAATCAGCCCTGATAAAACAAAATAAAAAAAATTAAAAGTATAGTTATGTTTCCTAATTAATTTTTGCACAATCACCTCAAGCCCAACAGACCTTTGGCAAGGTGTATTTGAGCGTGCTGGCCTTCTATACCAAGAATCGCGGGTCCTAAATTAACTCTACTTCAAACCTTTAACAAGGTTTTTTTTCCCTAAATTCCACAATTTTTGAAGGGGTGTCTTTTTCCGACCTCTTTTAATTTCTCTAGAATTCCGAAAGTGCCCGCATTAAATTACTCATAATTTCTTTTTGTTTTGCACTTTTCTGAGACAAAAAAAGTGATATAGATAATATCGTTGCTGTTTTCTTACAATCAGAGAGGCCTGGTATTATTCATTCGCAGTGGCGTAACGAGCTTAACTCCGCCCGGGGCACAATTCTTTTTTAGCGCCACTCAAAAACCATATAATATTATATGTAAAATATACAAAATTATTATATTATACTGGCACTAAATTTAAAATATATTTTCCAGAAATCAATTATAATAAAATAAAAATTATCCAGCAATTTTTTGTTTTGCGAACCATTTGGCGCCCCTTTGTGAGTAGCGCCCGAGGCATGATGACCCCCCTTGCCCCCCATCGCTACGCCACTGTTCGTTCATTCGCACTTTTTTTTATTATAATATTAAAAAAAAAAATAATATTTCCTCTCTTAAACTTTATTTATTCTCTGGAAACAAATCCATTCTCTAGATTATTTTTAATTAATTTAAAACAAAAAAAAAAAAATACAAATTAAATGGAGTGGTGTTAAAAAAATAATAACTCACGAAAGACAAAATATCAATATATTTATATTTTTTTTAACTTCATATTATTTATAAAAAGATTAAAAGATATAAAATGTTGCTATATTTTCAGATTTTTTTTTTTACTTTCTCCTACATATATTGGTCTATGTAATAAAAAGGAAGAAAGTATTGTTAATAAATGAATCTTTGCAGGAGAAAGTATTTACTAGATCTTCAATGAAATGGATATTTTGTTATCAAATAGTTTCTATGAAATTTTTATTTTTAATATCGCACTTTAGAAGCTAAATCAAAAAACCTATTTTGACTTTCACCTTATAAATTCTTTTGACAAATATTTATATTATTATTCTAATAAATATAGAAAATCAAAATATTCAATAAAAATTTACATTTAAATAGTCGCAACTATTACTAAAAGTTCTTGTCATTTTCGTTTAAAAACATATTTATCTAACGTAACCACTCTGTCTGATGACATCATTATAATTTTTTACCTTCTTTAAAAAATTAACCCTTTTTCCGAGTGTTTTTTATGATAATACTTAAATGAAGAAAGAAAGGGAAAAATTTAATATTTCAACTTCTCTTTCACTATATTGGTTTGATGGCCATATTGGACATTAGA
Source organism: Euborellia annulipes (assembly GCA_023213315.1). Taxonomy (NCBI): domain Eukaryota; kingdom Metazoa; phylum Arthropoda; class Insecta; order Dermaptera; family Anisolabididae; genus Euborellia; species Euborellia annulipes. Next base: position 171,823 of record JAKCPI010031050.1, read on the forward strand.
AACACCTTTTCCCTTCTACTCTATTGAAATTATCTCTCTTTAAGCCCCTTGCGTGAGAGAAGGGTTAATTAAATGATTCCATTTGCACTTAAAGCATACAAATTGAAAATTTTTTAACCTAACCCCTTCTTTACACTCAACTCTGGATTTATTAACTAACCTAGAACACATGTTCCTGAGAAAATGATGGCAGGGACATTCACCCCATGACGGTGTTTTTAAAAGGCATTATTATATTAAATAAAAAATATTATAAACCTCTAAGGATGTGGAAGAGTAATCTTATCTATCTTCTCTTATGGTAGAAATATATGATCAATCATTTTTTTTTTTTTTTATTAAATTTACATCCCAAAAATTAAATATTAATAAATTTTATTTGTGGGCTTTTTAGTTTACGGTGCATGTGTTTTTGTTTCTAGAGAAATTCTATTTACGATTTAATTGATTATAAAAACATACTCAATTACCGTAATTAAGTGGCTATTTTGTATCAGTTTTTGTTGGTATCATTTTCTTTTTGTGAAACTTTTATTACTGTCGGTTTTGTTTGTAGTATGTAATTTCTATTGTATTATTTTTTGCTGATCTATATTTTATATTATTATTTATTTTTGATGTATTGCTGATCTATATTTTATATTATTATTTATTTTTGGTGTATATAATTTGTAAAATGTTGTTTTTGGCATGGCTTTAGGTCGAAAGCCAAATAAATGAAAAAAAAAAAAAAAAAACCGTAATTAAGAGTTTATATTTCCCTTGCCAGCCTTACGTACTCGGAATCAATGTCTCTAATAGACTGGAGATCCCGGGTTCGATTTTCTCCAGGGCCCTTTGAACCTGACAGCAAATCTCACATTTATTTAGTTTAATTGAACATAGCCGGTGACTAATAAGTCCGATCGAAACTTTATAACTATATTTCATTTAGACTTCAGTACCCAAATAGAAGTCGATTTTTAATAACTTTGTATTATAAAAAAATAAATAAATAAACAGCCTCCCCCCCTCTCCATTCAACATTTAAATGAATTATAATACAAAAACCTATTTTATTTGTTAATTTAATTAAAATTATTTACTTACATTTTTGAAAATCGAGTAACAAGAAATAAATAAATAAATACATGCATATAAAACTTTTTTTTCTCTATCTTGAGTGAAATTTATAGATTTTTTTTGTTACAAAGAAAATTGACTTTTTTTCTTCTTTTTTCTGTCTGTGTGTGTGTGTATGTGTGTGACCTTTTCTCAAGTTCTCACAAGTAACCTGAACCATTTTTCCAGATCAATATTTGGCTTATGTACTTTTATAGTACCTACCTATATCTATCAGCGAGATAAAAATCTAAGGAAAGAATTTCTCAAATAAATGAAATTGATCAAAAGGTCAAAAGAAGAAATTATTTTTACTTTACTACTTTTTATGAGGTGATCATGAAAAAAAAAATCATTTTATTTCTAGAAAAAATATCATGCCCTTTATATTTTACAAGTAATTCTGATTAATTTGCTCAATAAATGTATTTTTTTTAGTCTTGCGTTATTTAAACGTCATTAATAAGAAATTTATTTTTAATATAAGTCTTACCTACTGAACTAGTAGACTACTATTTATTAAAATTTTTAATTTTTAAAATTTAATACAGTCATATTTATTTATGCAAATTTGAAATGACGATCTTATTTTGTATTAGAATGAGATCTTTTATTTTTGCTTAGGTGCCGCCCCTCCCCCCAGAAAGCTCCCTGCCCCAAGAAAAATTGAGAAAATATGGGGCTTTCCATGCCCTCCGGAGGATAGCTGGTCCCATGCCCCCCCTCCTCCCCCAGCGATGATGGCTGGTTCCATGCCCCCCCCCAGCCAAATTCTCTAGTTACGCCCATGCTACTATACGTATGTAAGTTATGGTGTTCTTTTTGGCAAATCTGTGTGGGAAAATTGAAAAGAGTGGAGGGAAGTCCTCCCCCTCCATCATCATCGTCTCAGTCGGATATCCCGAGTAAAAAAGATTAAAAATGATAGAGGGATCCAGAAGCCCGCAGCTAATCTGCATTGTGAACCTTTAGGGACAAACAGGGATCCACACACCCGCACCAAGGACACACAGGGATCCACACGCCCGCACCAAGGACACACAGGGATCCACACGCCCGCACCAAGGACACACAGGGATCCACACACCCGCACCAGGGACACACACAGTAGATCGAAAGTGACCAGAAGAAAAAGTGGAACTGCGGCCTATATATAGGCCTATATATATATATATATATATTTTTTTTTTTTTTTCTATACACTCCATATAAATTTTTAAAATTTTGTTTATGATCTTTGGTGCATTTGAAATAAATAGGGATGGGGTCTAAATGGCCTGAGATGCCGAAAAAGACCTTAAAAAAAAAAAAAAAACTTTGGTGCATCGAAGGCTATTTTACACCAGGTTCCTATTTATTTCATTTAATTGGTAGCCAGTTCAATTGAAATGAATTTTTATCGCATGAGACGAAATGTGAATTCCTGACCACTAGCACAAGAGGCAAGAACTCTACCGCTGTGCTAAGGGCCAGGAGTCGCCAAAGTTAAAATTTTATAGTTTCTTTACTACGTAGTGACAATCGTTTATAATTTACTAGGCCGATCAGGAATGAAAATTTTATTTTCTGGTTTCATAAATAAATTTTGTTTAATAAAAAAATTATCATCTTATAATGCTATATTTTTTTTAGCGTTTGTAAGTGGTAATTTTTAAAGAATTTTATTTGTTGAATAATAATAATAAATTTCAAAGGTGGATTAAACAATAAATTAAAAGAAACAATAAAATAAAAAAATAAATAAAAACTTTTTTTTTGTTGGTCGTCAATCGCAATTTTTAAGATTTTTTAAAGCTGATAAAAATTAATTTGTCCATTGCTATGTGAAGAATTTCATTCTAAGATCTTTTTGGTGAATATATTAGTACCATGGAGTATAATAAAATGTTCTTCGACTTCTGAATTAGACGAGAGAGAGGAAAAATAAAAAACATGCCCCCCCCCCCCGTCTTTTTTTGATAGACTGAAATTTAGAGACAGTGTGATATATATCTATAAAATTCTGACTTTTTTTATTGGCCAGTCTGTTGTGGTCGGTGATTTTTCCCGTTGAGTCACAGCCACTGGCTGAATATATATACAGGGCGGTGCATGGCATGCACCTATACTACTACACCAATACACAAACAAATCACGCAAACATTCGCCGCTGGGAGCTGTTCTCACTGCATGGTCAGAACCGTCGTCACGCACACACACACATGCATATATATACTCATTAACAATATGGCGGTCCTCCGGCTATCTCGAGTATTTCATCAAAAATTCAAAAAATCCGCAAAACACGCAATCTTTTTTTTTTTTATTTAATAGGATTTGTATTTTTTTTATTTTACTTTTTGGAAAATGTTAATAATTAGAAAATAAAATTATGCGGGCAATTGTAGTATTTTTTTTTTACTATTTTCTCAGGACAAAATCCTAAAATCCAAGTCCGGATAAATTAATAAAAGTAATTATTGTATTTTTTCCAATTACAATTAAAATCTTGCCTATTAGATAAAGAGCTTTACTGTCAGTCAGTATTTTGAAAAATTTTCATTTATCAAATAAAAAAATAATCATAGCACAGTGAGAAAACAATCACCCCTTGTCCTGGAGATGAGGGGTTCGCTTCAGTGGCGTCATTTCAAATTTTTCTAGGGGGGCAAACATTTTTTTTTCTTAAAATTTACTTACAGGTACTCAAATTCGGCCAAAAGATATTTAAATTAATTGTTTAATTTTGTACAGTTTGTATACTCTTAGATATATTTTGAAATATTTTATTTAGAATAATATAAAATTTTATAAAAAATCATGCTCAGGGGCCCACATCTTGTGGGTACGTGGATGGCGACCACGAGCTACCCTAGCTAGGACTGGCAGTCCTCTGTTCTTTACATGTCTGTCTGTCCCTTCCTTCTATATTTTCAACAGGGGTCAGACCGTGCGACGGGCCGGCCTGTTCTATTTCTTCCGGTCGCAAAAAAACCCATTCCGCCGACCCCGCACTGCGGGAATGAGGCTAAGATAGAAGAAGAAGATAAAATTTTATAAAAATCAGAGCCCTTGGGGAGGGGGGGGGGCAAATGCCCCTGCCCCCCCCCTCCCAAATGATCGCCACTGGTTCGCTTCCCGTTTCAAGTAATGCAAATATTTTCTAATTTTGGATATTTATTAATTTAAAAAAAATGGAGACCAAAAAAAGATGTTGAATAAACTTGACAGTATATAAAAGAAATTAGCATACTAATTAATATTACGCAATAAAGGAGCCTATAGTTCTTTTTTTTAAATTTATTTAAGGGTTAATTGGCATCCAAGAATTCATTTCCATTTTTATAAATTATTTGATATCCAATGTTATTTAGAAAAATTATAATTCCTTGGACGGGAAACAATAATTACTGTTGCAAAAAGGCTCTTGCAGAAAGGATGCCACCGCGGGATTATAATCTTCCCAGAAAATAGCACCAGGACACGCGTGCCAAGTTCTAGAAAGCACTATTCGAAAAATCCATTAGATATTGACAGGTTGGGTTGCCTATCTTCCAGCAAGCCAAAAATAAACGAACTTATGAAATCAATTACAATACATATTTGAACCTCAGACAGTCCGATGAATTTATTTAAATCATTTGGATACCAAATGGTATAAATACAGTATATATTCCGGGACCCCTATATATATCGTAATTATTATTAAGGGAAAAAAATTATTTTATTTCACTCTTCCAATTACAACGTTTCGTCACCAGATTGTGCCTTCTTTAGTATTAAAATAAATTTCTTATAAGAGTAATACAGCACATTATAAATACATAAATGTTTTTTTTTTCCTGAGAGTGTGAAAGAAAATTTTTGTAAGAAAGATTTTTAACACCTGAGAGGAAAGTGAATGCGAATATCTAAAATGCAATTTACACTCTCAGGAAAAAAAAAACATATGCATATTTATAATGCATATTAACTTTAATGACTTTTCTTTTATACCCGAAGAAGGCACACTCTGATGCTGAAGCGTTCTCAAAATAAAATTCGCTATCTTTGTCATCTCTGAACAAAGTTAAATGTCCTATTAACAGAAAAGTCAAGAAAATTAAAAAATTCATCTTTCTAATAAATTATTAACATAGGCCTCTCAATAAACATTTATTATTATAATTTTACACCTCTTATTATCTTGTTTAAATTGTAATCCACAAATATATATTTCCGGTTGAATATATTTTTTCAAAATTAATGAGAAACTAGTGAGTAAAGAATGTTTATTATAAACACCACGAGTATTATTATACCTACGAAAATAAGGAAGAAATCTCATCACCCTTTTTCTTTATTTGAGCTGCTTTACTGGAAATTTCATTAAAAAAAAATTAATAATTTTTTAAACCGGAAATTTCTTCTCGCTTCTCTTCCTTTATTTATTTTTTTTTTTAATATCTAACTATAAAATCTCTTTTTAAGACCTTTATTTTAACTTAAAGACATTAAAATTTTCTTAATTAATAAGTTTGTTTTTGCTTGTTTTTTTTATATTTACTGAAAAAGCAATAAGTAGGCCTATAATATAATAAAATGTTTGTAAAACACTACAAAATTTTATATTAATCATTCTAATGTACTATAATTATACCTTAACTATGTTAGACAGCTATATGCTCACTGAACAAGAAATTTATCATACAGTTACTATTCAGTCGAAACTTCTTTAAGATTTTAGACTTTATAAATTGAGTTTCTTCCCTTTCTTTCTACCGTTTATGAGCATTCAATGAATAATACTTAACCCCCTAAAATCGTAACTCACCATCTTTTTCCCAAGAGCGTTTGAAAAAATGACCGAAATTCTTTATATACCCTCATTGAATGTAAGACGACTGAGGGAGACGTTTGTACAATTAAAGGGCTAAATAATTTAGCCACCCCCGTAGGCCATACCTCCCATGAAAAGTCCCGGGGAGGCTTTTCGTGACGTGTCGCCCTGCAATTCCTGTTGATTGAACCCTCGGGACCCCCTGAAGCGCCGACTCCCGGGAGTCCTGAGTTATCAGCGCTATGCAAATCGGGAAGAAAAGGGATGGGGGAAGTGACGTCACCAGATTCTGATTTAAGAGAAACTTGAGATAATTAACTTTGACTAGAAAATAATAACGAATTTTATTTATTTAAAAAAAAATTATTGAATAGATTTTACAATTATACAAAAAAAGGGACTGAAGTTATTTTTTTTTAAATATCTGATCGACTTAAAAGAAAAAAATTTGAATATCATCAAGTTGTGAAAATCTTATTACGTATCTTGATGATGACCAAAAGCCCAAGAATTGTTTTCTTTAATTAATTTCTCTTTCTTTCCTCTAAAATTTCACTTTTTTTTTATTCTTGTTTATTAAAACGTTTTTTGTTCATTGTCAAGACAAATTAATCAAACATTTAATCATCTTTTTAATTAGAAAGTATCCTTATGATTTATTTTAATAGATCCTAACTCAAATTCTCATCTTATTAAATGTGGTTGTATATACAAATTGTTTTTAGTGAAAAAGTAGATCTTAAAAACCCATTAAATACTAGTAAATAACAAAAAAAAAAAAATGAATAAAATTTTATATTCTCTGTTTTAATTTCTAAAGAGATTTAACTAATGCGATGCCTGCTCTAATCTACTCGCAAGCCAAAACGAATTTATTCCTAAGGGTAGCACACCGAAGCCCTGGGAAGATTGGAGCTTCTGGGTTCGATTCTCGGGATCATTACCCATCAAAAAAAATTTTTACAAATTGTTAAATATAGGGTATGACTAGTCAAGTTGGAATCGAGGTATTCAGTGGGTTAGCACACCGATACCCCTGATAAACTGGAGTTCCTGGGTTCGATTCCCAGAAGGAAATTGCTTAATGAATTTATTTTTGATTCCTAATGTTCTGTATATGTATGTATAAAATAAATTACTTTTACCGAGGTGGATTTTATTTTAATTCTCAATGAATAGTCATCGATGTAATAGCCTATTTTGATTTTATATTTATTTTTCATTTTGGTAGATAAGAAGTTTCTCAATTAATTTTTATGAGTTAAAAATAATCAACTATTTTGATTTATATAATTATTATTTCCCTCCGTTTATAAATTTCCTGTTCTAATTCGATTATCTTCCTCATTAAGCGATCATTAATTTATTTATTATCTTTAAATTTTCTACAACTTTTTGAAGTTTTTTTTTTTTGATAGAATTGTTTGCGTGAGTGTGTGGAAAGGAAGCAAAAGAAAATTAGATCAAAATTTCAACAGATCGATTTCAACAGAAGTTTATTTTTTTTTTCTCTCTAACTCTCTAACATCACGAAATGGTAAATTTTTGGAATAGCTGATTGGTTTATTAGATTTGCCAGATTTTTTTTTTATTTTCCATTATTATTAAGGGAATATATTATAATTATATTTTAGTTTAGTAGATTGAATAATTAAGATTTTTAAGTGGAAGTGTTAAGCAGATGATTTTTAATTTTGATCTTCAGGAAAAATAACACGAGATACTCTAATAATTGATTAAATGAAATTAATAAATTTCAAAACTGATTAATAATAAATTAATGTACTAATTTATTTGAATAAATGATTGTTTACATGTTGCCTCTTTGATTTATTCACATTATAATTAACTCCTTTATAGTCTAAACTATTGAGAGCAACAACACCAAACTTCCTCCAGATTGAATCATTAGAAAGAGATATAATACAAAACATTTTATTTTATAAATTTCAATCAATAAATAAATTGAATAGAAAAATTTTTAGGCTTACTATTCTATGGAGTTTTAATTTAAACTGATGCATTTGTAAAAATCTCTAAACACATTTAAAATTTAATACCAATAAAAATTAAGTTAAAAAGAATTAATTTTCTAATAAATTTCATCATCAGATATATATTAATTGCCTGAGGAAGGTAAACTGAAATTGTCCTTGGATTAATCAATACAGCAATTAAATATTAAACAAGGAAAAAAAAAGTTGGCACAAATTAATACATATATCACCATCTTACTGTGACTTTCTAAATTTCAAAAAATTTTTGAAATGAAGAAACAAAATTAAGTTTTTGAATTTATAAAATTTTCTGTAAAAATTTTTAAAAAAACATCCGGCACACATTGTTTTTTAAAATATTTTAAAATCATTCTTAAATGATCTGTCCCTCTATAGAGAATACAAAAAATAATAAATATCCTTCACCTCAAGTTTATTTTTTTTTTTTTTACATTGGATGTACATAAAAATTGTCAATTTCGATTTATGATAAATTTATTATCCATTTCCTCTCTTACATTATAGTAATAATCTATTATTATAGATCATATTTGGAAATGATACTTATAAGGAGTTTATTAATATACAATACAGATAATATCATATTTGAATCCAAAAACGGAAAAATAAAAAAAAAGGGAGAATCGTTATCAGATTAAAAATAATACTACTATTTAAATATATAAAGAATTAGATAAAAAAAAATTTGACCTTTAAGATATTGTAGAAAAACTTATAGAAATTGATTGACTGGATAGTACCAGTATAGCAATTGAATAGAAGAATATGGATCCTAGCTAATTCTAAAAATAATAAATAGAATTTTAAATTCATATTATTTATTTATTTATTAAATAAATAAATTCATTTGAGGATAAAAGACCCCAGGGGTTACTCAGACTTATCCGAAAACCTTGAATCCTTATAAAGAAAGCAACTACTAAATAAAAAAGTTCTAACTAGTCAATAATAGAATAAATTCTAAATCAAATTTATTTCAACTGTTTGAAATTTTCTACATAATTATTATCAAAAAGGATTTTATGTAAATTACTTTGTCTATAAATTATTTTATATATGAAATTATTGAAGATATTATTTCGTTAGTAAAATAATTGGGCTTGGTTTAGTTAGTTAACGAAAAAAAAGGAGTCAACCAAAAAGCGAATAATTTAGTTTTTATTTGGATCTAATTGACATCTTATTGACAACAACATTAAATAAAGTGAAGAAAATTAAGAAAATTTTCTCTAATTAGATGTCGGGTTTATCAAACATCGAAAATTCTTCTAATTAGAATTCGACATGTTAATGAATTTTATGATCTTTTTTTTTTAATAGATAACGAATCCACAAACTTACATTTTCATTTGAGAAAATGATCCTCATTTAAGATCCGTGATTGAATTGAGTCCAACTGGATAACCTGGCTAATATTCTTTTTAATAAAGTATAAAATAATAATATAATTAATATTTACTAAATCAAGCATCCGTATTAATTATTAATTTTGCTTTAGTTTTGTTATTATTTTGTATTAATTTTGTATGTTTTTATTAATTTGAGAAATATGTATTTTGTAAACGTTTTGGCCCATTGGCGTGTGGTTAAACGGGCAAAGTAAAAAAAAATATTATTCAAATGTACGTGATATATATTGTAGAATAAATAAAAGACCAAGCAGCTATGTTTATTTCTTTATTATAGAACCCACAACGACGTTTCGGTCGACTATCTTCATGAAGATGGACGTCGGGGGTTCTATAGTAAAGAAATAAACATAGCTGATTGGCCTTTTATTTATTCACCTCGCAAACCATTTAATGCATGTATATAATTTCTTATTTATAAAATAATATTAAAGATGCTGGAGTGCAACATCTACCAAGATCGTTTCAGTGAAGCAATGCCAAGCATGGAGGAACCAAGAATGTCCTTCAGCTGCCATTAGTATTATAATTTAAATATACATAATATATAACTTATTAATGCAATAAATCCCGGCCGAGAGGGCAATAATAAATATGTTAGAGAAATAATTGAAAAGGATAGAGTTATCGACTAATGATTGAAGAATTGCATTGAAATGAGGTAGCTGTGACCTGTCAGCCGTCATCCTGACCTCACCCCGATTTGACACCAGAGCTGAGAGATTAATAAGCCCAAAGGTGGGGAGTCATTTGTGGCTTTCCGCCTCGGCGGCTCCACCCTCATGAATTATGGAAAAATCCTCCCTCCACCTCCTACCTTGCCTTACAAAGGCCAGGACTAGATAGATGAAACTATATAAACTGAGTAAAGCTAATAATTGCGCTAAGAGGTTGGAAATTTCGAAAAAGCAACCAGGTGTAATTACAAACGAAGAAGAGGAAGGGGGAGGAGGGAAAAAAAGAGAGATGTTCGCAGTGATAACACTTCCTTCGAGTAGCCTGGCTCTCTCGCTAATGAAATTAATTACATTATTTCTCAATAGATGTGCTAAAGAGGTGGGGGAGGTGATTTTCCTCGGGATCCTTTAAAGTGTCTTAAGAGAAAGAAAGAAAAAAAAATCCATTAGAAAAAAAAAATAGTGTCAAGTTACATGTTACAAAATTCAATTTTTAGGTTATGTTGTTAATTAGTTTAATAAACAAGAAAGTGTCTAAGTGAATGCTCTTTTTAAATATTTTAAAGTAAAGGAGTGATTTTGAACATAAAGTTGTAAAAATGTTAAAAAAAAAACTACTGAACGAGATACAAATGGGAATTGAACCCACGAACTCTAGTAATTTACTCCTTTTATGAATTTTAATTAGGAGTTTTAGGGAAAATTTACCGCTAAACTTAAATTGAATTTGGAGAGTTTAAAAATTTGACGGGAAATTAAGAAAAAAAATTTAGTTATTTAGCCTAAGACTTTCTTAGAGGTATAAGTCTCATTAAGAAGTGAAAATTAAATATGTCTCAAATCGGATATTTTATAGAAAACACAATAATGTTTTCACCTCGAAACTTTTCTGGCTATGTTTTATTTTCTCTTCTATTAATATTGTTTTTCAACAGTAAATGCAGAATTGTGTTTATCTATAAAATATCCTTGCTGACTACTTTATTGTCATCCAGGTAAAATCATTGATTTAGAGGGGAAGTTGTTAAAATTAGATTTTGCAAATAGGATGGAACACAAAGTTGAGAAAATTCTAATTTATAATAAATATTTATTGCCAACATTCACATTTTATTTTAATGTTCGGTGCCATTTCACGTGCAATTTCTGAATAGAATATTCTTTTATAAAAGTAGCCTCTTGAAAACAATATTTGTGTGGGTTGTATTTAATAAAATGTTTGAAATACTTAATAAATCTTGTATTATAAATAAAACCGAGTATCTCCTAAGCACGAGTTATAGAGTTTTTAAAAAGTCGACTTTCAGAAATGATTAATCCGAGAATCGAAAAATATCAAGTCGATTCCAAAATCGAAAAGAAATCGACTTTTCAAGCGCCTTTTTCATCCCCACTATAAACGATGCTTAAAATTAATTACGATATATATTGGCGTTTCGATGAGCTCTTCATTTCTAATTTAAATATTTGAATTTATTTTATTTCGGATCGCTTTGATGAAGATTCAGGATCGATTCTGAGAGGCGCCAATTTTGCTTTAATCAAAAACTTAACATGTCTTATTCAGAATATATTATATTTTAGAATTTTAAAGATAATTTTATGGCGACTCTATCATAAACTTTTTAATAATTATCATGTTTGTCGTCGTTTTAGTATGCTGACCAATCATCGGGTCTCATTAATTAAATGCCTTTTTTTTTCTTTTATTTAACCTGAACAATCCAGTGACATTTAATAAATATTACAAAATAAGAGGTTTTTACTTTTTTTTGTTAATCTTTTATATTAATAATAAAATGTTTTATAAATTTCCCGGATTTATACGTCATAATTGGCATAATTTAAAATTCATTTACGGATAATGGAAATAAAAAATAGCATAATGAATTAAGAGAAAGAAAATTTTTTTTGCTTATTTATATATTCTTTTATCATAAATTATTTTTTTTAATTTGTTCACTTAATAAAATATTTAAATATATATCCAATCAAATGGAATTAAAATTCCTTAAACTTTTTTTCTTTTTTTTTATTAAGGAAACTGGAACAAATTCTCGAGTTTTAAATTTGGGAACATCAATGCCATGAAATTTACTTCCTACTCCAACGTTTCAATTAGATCTTGATAATATCAAAAAAAAAAAAATGAAAATAACAATGAATTTTAAATGTCCGCTAAAATCCTAAGCTCTGAATTTTTAATTTATTCGTAATAATTAACAAAAATTATTTATAAATTTAATTAAATTATTCAATGTTCTTAGCTAATTTAATTAGAAAATAGAATATAAAAAACATTTATTATAATATTATTATGAATAAAAATGAAGCATTTTATTATTTTTGTATTAATTATGAAAATTATTTACAATTAGGTATATAAATTATTTCAAGAATTTTATATAAATTAATAATAATATAATACTAATACATACAAAATACAAATGATTTTCAACTACTTAGCTTAATCAGGACATAATTCGGTCAAAATCTTGACTTA